>PVHY01022405.1:0-13176 GCA_004024945.1 Uropsilus gracilis
TGCTGCTGCTGCTGCTGCTGCTGCTGCTGCTGCTGCTGCTGCTGCTGCTGCTGCTGCTGCTGCTGCTGCTGCTGCTGCTGCTGCGGGCCTATAATCCCATCTGCCTGGGAAGCTGAAGCTGGGGATTGCTTGAGTCTGTGGTACCCCAAGCAACGTGAGCCTGTGGTTCCACGGGCAAAAATAGCGAGACCTAGTCTTAAAAAAAAAAAAAAAAAAGGTTATTTGTGATTATTTTTGAGAAGTGCTTAATCTTAGTAATATGTTTTAGATTTTTATTACTACAAAATAAATCTAAACATCTAATTGTTAAGCTGCCTAATGAAAGTACTTTTATTTTTTGGCAGTGTTTCCTGAGGTTATAGGCGGGTGTTTGAGGAGTACATGCGGGTTATTAGCCAGCGGTACCCAGACATCCGCATTGAAGGAGAGAATTACCTTCCTCAACCAATATATAGGTAAGTAAATTTCAATAAATGAAATAATTACTTTTCTTTATAAGCTGAAGTGATTTAATTGTCCTTGGTTGGTGTAATTTCTTAGTTGTTAAAGCAGGATGGAGGGAAATACTGTTTTACATGTAACAGCTTTATTTGATCCAAAAATAGAATCTTTTTCTATAAAAAGAAAAAGAGGATTATTTCAGAAATGTCAGCTTTTCTAAAGATGTGTTTTAAGTAATTTTTGTTGTGGAACTAGTTGAAAACATCCCAGATTTTTATAGAAAGTCAATGGTATAAAATTTCACACTGTTAAGACACTTTTCTTTTAAAGGCCAATACCATGTAATTTTACAAGTGAATTTGTGATTAAAAGTTAATGCTAACATTTTTTGTTTTAAATCTATACAACAAATTTTACCTTTTTGCTAGTAATTATTATCTTTTAGATTGGGTATCTAGAAAATGACTACGTACATAAACTTGATTTGTGATACATTGAAGTAGATCTGAAATTGTGTCTTCTAATGACTTTGTTTCTTTTCTTTTAATAGACACATAGCATCTTTCCTGTCAGTCTTCAAACTAGTATTAATAGGCTTAATAATTGTTGGCAAAGATCCTTTTGCTTTCTTTGGCATGCAAGCTCCTAGCATCTGGCAGTGGGGCCAAGAAAATAAGGTATGTGATTTTAATAACATTGATAGCAGTAAGTTTTGAGGTTGTCAATAATAATATTTTAATGAATTTTTCTTTCTTTCCCTTTTTTTAAAAAAAGTACTTCCTGCTTATTCACTCCATTACATGTCTTTTCAGTTTAAAGCATTTTAAATCTCTGAACAAGGAACTTAAGTAAGCTCCCTTAGCTTTTGTTTTCATATATATATTTGTTAAGATTAACTAGGTCTTACCTTATTTGTAGGATAGAATAGTGTTACGTTAGTAAAACCTGGTCACAAAATAGTTTGATATTGATTATGTATTTTTTATTATAATCATGTCCAACAAAACATTCAAATATTATATAGGCCTTTCATGCCAACTGATACGGGTATTGATTGACTTATTCACATTAAAAATAGTGGCTTTCACTGAATAGATCTCATGAAAATTTTCTTCCTGTTTTTAATATTTATCCTTTAACTTTAATATGTGGGAGTCTATTTACTAATTACCTGAGGTAATATAAACTTGTGTAAGAATCTTATGCTGTTTCTTTTTTCCTTTTTATACATTGATGTAACATACATTCTTTCTATATTTTTTTCACTGTTTACTTTAATCATCTTTTCTGGAGGCTCTATGTTTGTGCTCTAAGAAATGGACACTAGTTGTTTGTTTCCCCCTCAGGTGAAGTTGCTTGGGTTTCCTTCAGAGTTGATCTTGTCCTTTAGTTCTAGGCTGAGATTAATTTTAGCTGGCTCCTATGCAGCTGTACTTTTACTTAGGGAAAAACCACTTATTTTTAATAAGGGCAAGGCAAGGCGTTTTAACATAATTACCCTCAGGTACTATCCCTAATTGAAATGAGTTTCTATTTTTAACACTTTTTGCATAGATTTAAAAATCTTGATAACTTATTGATACTTATTGATAATGTTTGGTGATGTGTTCACTTCATTGCTTCTAATTATCTTTTGTGCATTTTACTTCCATAAACATGTAAGTTAGTAATTTACTGTGGAAGAGAAATGTATGTGAAACTACAACTTTCAGTTGTGTATTGTTCCCATGAAAGTTAGACTAAAGTTCCCAAATGCTAAGGTAACCTCTATGAATTCAAAGCCCACCTATTTCAAGTGGGAGCAGAAGGAGTGAGGGGTTCTTTCTCATTTTCTGTGGGCTTTTTAATTGACTCTTCGAAAATAACTTGCTGGAAATTAACATCCTCATTCCGGCCTACTTTTAGTCAGGGGTAATTCTGTTAAATTCAAATGTATCCAGTAAGGTACTTTAGTTTTTGGAGGGAGGTTATAGATTTGCATTTAGATTTATTTCTAAAAGGTGAATGGTTGCGATTTAATCTGCAAGTGCTTTTAACCTATCTTTTTTCTTAGTTGATTTTAAATGATTTGTTTGGAATGTGAACAGGTACTGAGTACTTGGAGTTGCTATTGATTGCATCACTAGTCTCTTGTGAATTCATGTAGTATATTATAAAAATGATAAAATGAACCTTTTTTATGCTGGTATTTAATTTTTTAAGACGATTATGAAATCTCTGGAAGTTCTACGTTAATGTTCTGTGTATCTAAACATATAGAATAGCAGTTCAGTTTATATGGAAACTTTTAAAGTGATGTGAAAATTTACCAAATAAAAATGAGACTATATATTAAATTAAGACTACTGGGTCTTAAGTAATCTTGTTTGACTACAAAATGATTTTGCTGTTGTACTTTTCCTTTTAGGTTTATGCATGTATGATGGTTTTCTTCTTGAGCAACATGATTGAGAACCAGTGTATGTCAACAGGTGCATTTGAAATAACTTTGAATGGTGAGTTGTTTAGTTTGCATTTTGTGATAAATTTTAAGTGATTTATAATGAACATCAGACTTTTTATTTCTCATAATACACACTAAATTATCTTTTTAAATGGTCCTCATCTACTCCTGTGACTTTACAGTAACAACTGCATGGTGACCCCTGAATGTATAGCTCTGGAACACTCAAAGAACTCTTCTACATGCTCTACTCAGGAATCTTAATACCTGCCCCCAAACCATTGATTACCTCAGCTTCTTGTAATTTTTGTGTACTCCAGTTAGCTTCTTTACTTACTGACACCATCGTTTTTCACCCAGTTGCTCATATCAGAAACCTAAGATAACACAACTTACTCTCTGTATCTAATGGATTCCCACATCTCCTTAGTTATACCTTCTGTATATCTCTAAAATACACTTTCATTTATCTTTATCACCTCTATCCTAGTCCCAGTTACCTTACCATCTAATATTTTCTTTAAATCATAGTTTGGGAAATACCAAGTACTAACGGTGCTAACAGTGAATTTGTACATTTTTTAATGGTTAAAACAAAAAAAGCATTGAAGCAGCAGAGTAATTTTTTTTTGTTTTTCATGCATTTTTCATCGTGTTGCACTGTTTTAAATTCATTAAATGGCTTTACTTTGTTCTTAAAATGAAGATCAGGATATTTAACAAGCCATGTGTAGCCCATATTCTCTTAAGGTTTTACTGGAAAACAGCATGTCCATATATTTATGTCTTGCCTGTTTCTGTTTTCAGGCTATAGTGAAAGTTGAATAGGTGTGACAGACTGAATATCTAGCCTGAAAATGTTTATTATTTGTCCCTTTACAGAATGTTGTCCCCTGATCTAATTCCTGTCCGCTTCTCCAGCCATCCTTGTACCACTCTTCTATATTCCATCTGTCCCTTACGTTCAGTATTAAGTAAAGGTCTCCTTTGCAGCCACTCATGTGTCTCCCATAGCATAGCATCTTTTTGTTTTAATTCTTACATGTAATTTTGATATGTCTAGTTCTTTTGGTATTTTTCCTTTTAAAATACAAACTGTAAAAGCAAGAAACTTAAATCTTTGGCTCTCTTTATACCCATCTGTGTACATAGATGATAATTGCTTGTAGAATACATGTCTAGAGAATTGTGTTTAATTTTGTGGTGGGGTGGTATAATTTATTTTTTAGATGTACCTGTGTGGTCTAAACTGGAATCTGGTCACCTTCCATCCATGCAGCAGCTTGTTCAAATTCTTGACAATGAAATGAAACTCAATGTGCATATGGATTCAATCCCACATCATCGATCATAGCCCCACCTATCAGCACTGAAAACTCTTTTGTAAGTAATTTAAAATTAAGTAACTATGTCTAATTGTCAGTTAATTCTCATCATATATCAGCAAGATATTAGATAATACATATCCTTATACTTGAATTACCAACTTACCATTCAAAAGATGAATATTTCATAAAATTTGTGAGCAAACAAGAGGATTTGAACCTACTGAAATACAGTAAGCTTGTGTAATTTTATCTCCAACACTTAATAATTGGGCCTGTAATTTTTTTAACTGAATTTCTAATGATTAAAATTGACATATACTAGGATATTTATATGCATATCCTCTGCTTAATTTCTAATAAGATGGGTTTTCTTAACATTCAGGGTAGAAAATTTTATAAGCAAATGTATATGAACAGAAAGGTGAGTATTTTGCTTAACAGAGATATTCTTAGTTCTTTTCTCAACAATGCATTGATTTTATAAGAGTGATTTTTGAAAGTAAAATACTTTTTTCCCCTTGTATTTTTCAGACATTAAGGGATTTTTGCAAGAGCAGCGTGACTGACATTATGAAGGCCTGTACTGAAGACAGCAAGCTGTTAGTACAGACCAGATGCTTTCTGGACAGGCTCGTTGTACCTCTTGGAAAACCTCAGTGCAAGACAGTTTATCAGTGCTGGCACATTTTGGAATTCTGCACATTCGTGGAGTGCAATAATACTGTATAGCTTTTTTCTTCCCCAAATTCACTCAGTTATTAGTTTTTTTTTTTTTTTTTAAGAAAATGTAGACCTTACTACTTGTACCTTTTTTTTTTTTTAGTCTTATTTGAAAAAGTAGAAAATGGAGTTAAAATTTAAATTTGTTTTAAAAGATGTCTGTTAAATCTGTTGTGATTTTATAATGAATTTTCCTTCTTTATAATTTAAAATTGATCATTTAGGGAATGTAGCTGAAGTTCCCAAATACTTTATAAGAGTATATCAGACATCTCTAATTTGGTCGTGTCCAATTTACATTGTTTTCAAAATACTGCAGATTGTGAACAGTGCATTATTCAAGATTATGGGGGGAAATCTTATATCCAGAGTACTCTACTAGTTTGTGTGTGTGCGTATGTATGTGTGTTTGTATGATTTATCAGAGAACTACTAAAGACCAACTGCTTTTTCAAGCTTGTTGTGTAGTTCAAATGTCTTGCCTTGACCAATCTAATGAATTGATTAACTGGGCCTTTATACTTAACTCAATAAAAAACTAAGCAGATGTAAGTTAAATAAAAAGTTTGGATTTATTCCCCGTGTACCTGTTAAAATACTTAACAGTTATCTGCCTACGTTTTTGTTTTTGACTTGCAAGTAATTTCATAAGGGGGCACACTAGGTTACACACAAGTTAGTAGGACATTTATCATTTCTGGGATAAGTGAAACTTCATTGAAGAAAGTTCACTTGAATCTCTACAACATTAATACTAGGTGAATGGAGATCTGTTATCAATTTAATTTTTCTAAAACTTTGTTGTATTTGAGGAACAAAACAAAGTTTCTTATTTAGTGAATTTGAGAATTTCAGAGTTCTGAAAAGATACTTTTTTAAAAAAGTCTTAAATTGTTAAATAACTGGATAAGACCATAAATTTAAAAAAAAAAATCACAAGCAGTCATGCATAGCATACTTTAACTTATATATAGAAGTGGTTGGTTTAGATGTTAGTGGAAATAGAAGAGTTTGAGGAAAAGTTATGAAATAATCCAACACTGCATTCACAAGGCATAGCACAACCTTATTTCATTTGTCACAGAATATTTGTTAAATGCTTGTCAAGACATGATCATGGTGGTGACAGCCTCAAGGTGAAACTTTACTCTCTCGCTGTCAGGAAATTAGTCTAATAATTCAGTGCAGAAGTTTGATGACGTGGTTTATCCTTTTAATTAAGACTAGAAAACTGCTTTTCATATAGTGAAAATACAATTTAAGTTTGAAATTAGAGGTTAGTTATTATTCATGAGGGCTTAAAACCATGTTAATTTGTAGCAACCCCAATTCCCCATCTAATACCAGTTGAACAAACAATTGCATGTCTAGGGTCTTTCTAAAGCTAATGGAAAATTCACTAGTCAGAGTTAACTTTTGGCATTTAGCCCTTCCATTGGATGTTTCCATGTATCTGACAGGCCATCCATAAATAAGATTCAATTCTAACTTTCTCTGTTGCCTTAGATGAATATTTGTCTTTAGGAGAATAATTTTAAGGTTTTAAGACACTGATAAAACTCAGCTATATAGTTAAACTTACTCCATTTCAATATTTTATCTTTGGCCATCTTTTAATCTAGGATTTAAAGGAAGCTTGAGAAAAATTAGAAGCATTAAAATAAAGAGAAAAATAAAATGGGAAAATTAAAGAATTATTTAAAGAATACTTAGTTTTATTAAACTTTTAATATTTCAGCATTAGTTATAAATTGGTGTGACCGTAGTTTATAAGTGTCTCTATGCCACATAAATTAGAAGTTTATTGATACTTGGTTTTTACTATAGTTACTATTGTAAAAGAAATTGTTAGGCTGATAAATTACCCCGCTCCCCCCAAGATTGACAACCATGACTCTATAGCTCAGTCTCAAAATGTACATGATAAATATGCCTTCAGAATATAAATGCATTTACTTAACGGTGTTGACAGCAGCAGTTGATTAAATCAGCCTTTACCACTGTCAGAACATAACAGTGTCCAATGATACGTGTTCCTTCTGGTTATTAATATTATTTTAATTTTTAAAATTTATTTTCTGATTTTTTACAATACATGATTGTATAATTGCTGATCCCCACCACACCACATCGCCCCTGGTCACTTTGCCTCCTTTCTTTTTTGTTGTTTGTCCATGTTTAGCCCTTTAGTCTTTCTTTTCTGGATCCATTTCCTTCTGGTTATTAGATTGGAACTTAATTGGTTTGCATTTTACCAAACATAAATTTAAATAACTCCACTTGAAAGATAGCATATAGAATTTTAAAACATGTTATTTAATATTAAGGTGTTTAAAAAACTTTTGGGAGAAATGTGAGGAGTTGAGAATCTGAAAGTTTATCTCTGCAGCATTATGATAAACCTTTTACACTAGTGTGAAAGGAACTACTCCTTTGTGGAATTAAATCTGTGCTAGAGCACTTTAAATGATCACTATTTACAAACATGTTGTAAAAGTTGTCATCAAATGATGGTTTTTGTCATATATTTTATTTTTTTAATGACTTCTTAGCCCCACCGATGCACCCACTCCATCTTAGTCTAGCACTTAAAGAAGTTTACATTATTGTCAACCTTTATTTATCCCAATCTCCAATTGCTAATGGTCACAGGTAAAATGGGAACTCTCCCTGTGTAGACACTTTAATAATCTCAGAAGAGAGACAAAGCGCAGAATTTCTTAAAGTCCAGCTCATCCTTTAGCTTAAAGTCCATTACTCCTTTCCCTTAGGTTTCAAAAAAGTGAAGTCTACTCTGAACTGTATCTTGAAAAATACATACTGGTTTCAGATATAGTGGGAAGAGTGCTACCCATTCTCTAACAAGGCTTATACAGTGTCTTATACAATGCTGATATTTAATCATGAGCAAAGCCAAAAAAAAAAAAAGTTACATGAGATACATGCAAACTTTTATTTTTTAGAGACTGGGTCTTGTTACGTTGCCCAGGGTAGTCCCAAACCCGCAGACTCAAGTGATCCCTAGCCTCAGCCTCCCAGCTAGCTGGGCTTATAGGTGCGTACCACCACGCCCGGCCCTTTTTGAGACTAGGTCTCGCTATGTTGCTCGGGGTAGTCTCGAACCCACAGACTCCTAGCCTCAGCCTCCCAAGGCTGGGATTAAAGGCGCATACCACTGCACCCAGCTGCAAACTTTAGTAGTGATTTTAAAATTTTAGTATGCCTAAGAATAATTGGGACAAATTTCTGGATTCTATCCCTTAAGTTTCTGATTCAAGTGATCTGAGATGGGACCCAGAATTTGCATTTCTGACAAACATCTAGATAATGCCAAAGAGTCATTTTGGCCTACACTTAGTACACAAGAGATAAGCACTTTAAAAGACTCATGAGTCAACCTGGAAGAAATACAGATCTTGGAACAGAAGAAAATTTTGCGCATTTTGCTTCACAAGAGTGACATAAATTTTGCTTCATGATTAAGAGTGACATAAGAATGCAGTAAAATGAGTCATGAGGGAAACAAGACGAGAGGGAAATTATGGTTCTAAGGAAACTGAGGACTTTAACTTCTCAACATATTTTATCATTTCAACTTTTGCTATCCTTTGCTGAATTAGTATTTTAACTGTTTTAAGTGAATTAAAAAATACTAAATTTTTGAGTACAAAATGGAGTTGCTAGATTTTCTCAGACAAAGCAAACAACATGTTTGGTTTATGTTTATATCTTAACAGTGACAACTAGTCTAGATTTTCACATTAAAACAAGTTTTTTTCCTTTAGTTCTAAGTAAAGAAAACACATACTTTATTGTAGCAACCATAATAGAACTGAATCGTTGGAGAATTTCAACATGTCCCTTTCCCCCAAAGTACAGAATTTGTTGGTTTATAAAGCTGAAAATTCCACTGTGGAGTTGACCTCAGGAATTCAAATGCAATTATCTGAACTCTCCATCTAAGTTGACTTTATTTTGTTTTAAGTCTCCATTACAAGTGGGGCTAGGGAGGGTGGAGATGAAGGAGAACCCAAATCACACCCCTAAAAGCCACGTTGGTACAGCTTGGGTCACATCCTCATTGGATTCAATTTCTCACATGATATCCACTCTGTTTTGTCACCTATTAGCCCTTTACTGACTTAGTCCCTCTACCTAACCTTCCTAATGAGGACTGTGATTATTTAAGATCAGTTTATGGTTCTCTGATCCAATCAAGTGTTTAGCTGTTTGGGAATTACCTGGGATAGAATTAGCCAGAATCTGGTTGCTTGGCTTTGTTAATAAAACTGTTAGAATCTGATGGACTGGTTGCTACCAAAACTCCCTCAGGCCACTCACTGTGCTCATTTATTCTGTGTATTTGTAACTCTACTAGAGAAAAAAATCCAATTAAGTGCTCCTTTGTTTATTGTTACTTCTGAGTTGCTAAGAGCAGGTCTGTTTGTAGGATAGTGTACAGGATAACAAGTTCCCCTAAACATTTTTTAAATACATTAGAAAATTACCGGCTTTTATATATAGATACGTATATATATATATATATATGTACATATGTATATATATATACATATATACATATACATATGTACATATACATATGTATATGTATATATAAAGGTTCATTGGCTCTAGAGATAGTAATCACTTATGGTATTAAAATGCATTATTTAAATAAGATTACTTGTAATATTTGGTAATTATGCTAGTAAAATTTTTAAACAATGATATTAGGACATACGATTTTGTGAAAGATTAAAGATCTGATTCAGTATTCTAAGAAGACAACCAGTAAGTTAACTATCCTGCCCTGATTCTATGACTGGCAATATTGAAACAAAACAGACAAAGCCTAAACCCTTGATGGGTTTTGGGGATCGAAGATGAAAGCAAAAAGGCCTTTGTCAGAGGAACCAGTAGAGCAGCAAACTTCAATTCATTACTGCTTGCGTATCTTTAGCTAAGGTGGAGTGGAAATTTACAAATCAACTATACTGAAAAATGCAAGCGATGTCACAAAAACCAGAAGGCAAGTTTATGTGACAAATACTTGTCCTAACATTAAATTTAAACAACAGATTGAGTCAACGTATTTCCCTGCCTGGGAAAATCCTTTCCCTAGAAGTGAATTTGTAAATTGGAGCACCCTCCTCCATGTTCAGTAAGAACTGCAGAGTCTCTAGAGAGATCACCAGTTACTTCATTGAAAGGAAGGCTCTGAAAACCTGTCTTCATCTGACCTGCAGTATGAATCACAGGTTCTCTGGAAGTTCTTCCCATTTTAACTCAAATGAAAAATGCTCCATTCCACTAACCTGGGTCTTCTTTTTCTGCTGAAACAGGCCTGTCTGGTACCATGGTTTGATGTGACTCATTAAGAGTCTGTTCTGTCTCTAAAGTTAATGCCAAAAAACTCATTTTTAAATTCATGCTGTTTTTAACAATTTTGTTTTATTTTAAATTTTTAGTTTTCAAGGTTTGATATTCCAGAAAAGTCTCCAGTGGCTATATAACCACTATGCCATCTTAATGCTGTTGGAGAAGATGTGTGTTTTTGTATATGCCACATTAGGGAAAAGGTGGTTTTAGAGTCATTTCTTTTGTACTTCTGATAAGTTTTGTATAAGCTGAAGTGCAGCACCATGCTAAAGGATTATTGCGGTTCCTAAAGAGGATATGTTCCAGGAAATTTGAACATAGAACATGCATGTAGAAAGGTAATATGAGAAACAAATCCCCGTTTCAAAATATCACATAGTTAATTCAGCCTATTCACTGTGCGAAGTAAAAATGATACTGAGAGCCTCTGCAAGTCTCGAAGGCTGCACTGGCAATTCTACGAGTATTGCTGAGGGATGAGTGAAATGAATGGGTTTTATCATGGCAGTAGTTCTCAACTAGTTTTATTCTGAAGGCTGCATTGGCGAGACATGATGAAATAATGGGACAGTGTTGAGTGTCACAATTGGTAAGAACAGCCTTTGCTCCTGGTTTCAACCAGAGGAACCAAAAGGGTACTTGAGATTCTGCAATATTCAAGACAGTTTTTGACAACAAAAAATCTAGTTCAAAGGGTCATCAGGGCCCTAGGTGAAGGTTAGGAAAGTTGGGAAAGGATAGTGCTCCCACCCAGACAAACTAATCAGCAGACTATCAGCAGAGACAAGCCAGTAGCACATAGACATGCTCATGCTGAGCAGCCTCTCCAGGAGCTCAAGGCTGCTTCCATCACGCTATCCCCCTGGGACTTGGAGGTTAAGAGCTGTAGACTGATCTGAGATAGGAGAGGGCAGTTTGTTTCTAAGCCAACTTGATGGTGTTTGCCATCAGCAAGGCCTTGTGTGGTTTCAAAGTGTATCCTCTTCCTCCTGTACTTTCTCCATGTTTATCTTTCAGATTAACAGAAAACTTTTATTCTGATCAACAAATTAGGTGACCGAACATTTTTGTTGGGAAGACTGTCAAATGTAACACCGTAACAACGTAAATGGTTTTTACTAAATGCTGTTGTCTGTTTGATGAGGAAAAATGTATCAGAGAACTTTGAGGCCTTTAAGGGTGACCCTAAAGGGTAGGAAGGATTACATCAAGAAGAGGCTCCATAGTGTTCTTTTTTATAGATACATGATATACATTTTTATTGAATACATTTTGTTTATATTTGCCTTTTGGGTGTTCCTTCCCCCACCCCCATCCCACCCCCCTGATCTCTCCATCTCTTCTTTCACTGCCTTTTTTAATTTTTAGTCCCTTGGGTTCTTCCTTTTTCCTGTAGCAATGTCCTTTTGTCTGATGTGGACGTGGTTTCCTGGGACACAGTGGCCTGTGCTTAGTTTTCCAAGTGTCTTTTTGCTGCTGGCCACCAGTTCTCACATGATTGTGTTCTTTCAGTGCCTCCTCCTCCTTTCTGGTTAGCTGCTCCAGCCCATCTTCTGTCATATTTTGCTCCTCCTTTGTTTTGTAGTTCTGGTTGCTGGCCTTGGGAGCGTTTCTCCGGCCAAAGTTTGTGCACCCATTTTTTTGATCAAGATAGGCCCTGGCAGGTGGTTGGTCCAGTTAGTCGTGGGGCCACTGCCCGTCTTTGTGGCTTTCCTCACCCCCTAAAGTAGGAGGGTCCTTTGATCATGCTGAAGGCATCTCTGGACCGGAAATTCCATTCCCATCGTTGTAGCTCTCAGTGGTTGTATTTCTGACGTAGTTCGTTTCTATAATCAGTCTTATAGTCCTGTGTCCCATGAATCTGACATGTTCATTGTTCCGAAATACTTGTTTTTCATGTTTGTATTTGTGTGCTCCTGCCATTGAATCGCTGATTTAG
The DNA here is from genome assembly GCA_004024945.1 of Uropsilus gracilis. Lineage (NCBI taxonomy): Eukaryota > Metazoa > Chordata > Mammalia > Eulipotyphla > Talpidae > Uropsilus > Uropsilus gracilis. The sequence continues at coordinate 12,251 of PVHY01022405.1, forward strand.
TTGCTTCTGGTGAGGGTTGACTGAATTTCGAGAAGACCAGAAGGAATGACCCCTACCCTACCACTCACAACCCTCTATCAGTCCTCCCCCCTCCCCCCTCCCCACAAGGGGGGCTCAGGGCCCAGTAGCATGGCTGAACTGGGCATGTGGGCGGGGTTACCCCTGCCTCCCATAGTGTTCTTAAGGCAGTTCCTGTGGGTTTTCTGTGGGAAAGTAAAGCTGTGACCAGAAGCAGCTTTGAAAGATACCACTTCAAAGACTGGGTTTGGCATAGGCATCTCTCTCCTCCCCCCTGCTCCCACCTCAGGCATTTGTATTTTTAAGAGGTGGTTAACATTCAGACCAATAAGATTCAGAAATGTTTCCCCACAGTTAAAACCCATGCTAGTTCTCTGGACTTGAACCTTCCCTTAGATTGAGGCCAACAACAGCTTTGGGGTTTGCGCAGGAGGCCATACAAAGGCAACTTGTAAGTCAACCCTAGTCTTGGAACTTTGCAACTTCAGAATAACATTTCCATTTAGCTTTTTTAAAACCTGTGGGGTTTCTATGTGCTAGTATTACTGACCTAGGGGTGCTAGTATTACTGACTTAGGGTCATCAGAAGTGGAAGTTCTGGCCCTTGTAAAAGAATTTCACCAGAAGGTGAGACAGTACAACCAGACAAGGTATTGTTTGGTTTATGCTCAGGCACAAGGGAGCCAGCACTCCCTTGAAGTAGAGATCTCCAGACTGGATCCTCTTAAGGAGGTGGGAAAACCTTGAAGAAGGTTTATCTGGGTTCAGTAGATGGAGTATTGTCATAATATCTTTCAGGATGGGTTACAGGGCATGTGCAGTTGGGTTGCAAGCTGGGTTGTGCATCACATGTCTCATAGCATCTCATATCTCCAGCCAGGAGTGGGTGTTAGCATGCTAATAAGTCC
>PVHY01022406.1:0-22450 GCA_004024945.1 Uropsilus gracilis
AGCACCATTTACTGAAGAGGCTATCCTTGTTCCAGGGTATGTTTTTTGCCCCTTTGTCAATGTGTGCCATTCTTACAGCAAAACATAATGTATCCTTTGGGTTCAAACTGTGGCCCGACTTGTCCTCCCCAAACTTTCTCACTACCTGGTTACAGAGTCACTGTTAGGGGGCTGTCATTAGGCTCCCAACATTCCCCCTTAGAATTCAGGCTTGTTCCCCAGCTGATTGTCTTTCCAATGACATCAAGCTGGGACTTCTGAGATCCTGCTGCTTCATGAGGTTCAAGCACCGCTTTGCACCTGAACACCTGAACTGGGCCAGAGCTGAGCGGGCAGGACAACGAACTTTCTTGCTCAGATGTGCTAGATCAGAGCTGGCCAACTGGTTCTGCTGAACGCAGAACAAAACAGCAACAACAAAGTACAACCTACTTGTTCTTGCTAATCACTAAGCCAAAAAACAGCTGTGCCCATGGCTGTTTATCTAGTTCCTGCAATCACTGGGGACATTGCCTGAGCTGGGGGTTAGACCTTACACAGCGCCTGGAAGGGGGCACAGCCAAATTTGAGGCTCAAACACTTGCTGGGATAGTAAATGGGACTTTCTTGCAGTCTTAGAATTTCTGTAACTGCCTAAGGCAGATGACCTTTGGTGAAAGTACCCCACATTCTGAAGAGAACATGATCAGAAGGCCCTTCAGGGTTTAATCAAGGATGCACCAGCCACCTGCCAACCCAACCTCCGGCATCTAAGGGAAGACAAGAAGCTCAGGGAGAAACCATCAAAGTGGGCATTTCTCAGAGCAGGGACTTGTCAGCTTGGTGATGCTGGGTTGTTTCCCTCATTCCTCCCCTGGCCATGCAGATAGCAGGGGTCCAGGTGAACACCTCTCTCAGTGGCTGGGAGACATTTAAGAGGGGGAGAATGGGTCTGATGCCAGCTGGGTGCTAGCTGAGCCACAGAGTCCAGGCTAACCCAGTGTTCCCTCTGGACAATGTTTTGGGGAATATCTTGTCTTTCCACCCAGGCCTGAACAAGAGGCTGGTGGTACATTCTGCCTGAGGACTCTAAAGGAGTATGTGGATCCGTTGGATGGCTGCAGGGGCAGAGGGTATGTGGGCAGCTGCCCTCTTATTATTGTATGACAACTGAACACTTGACCTCTGCAACATTTGTTCTCCCCCCGGGGTGCTGTAGGACCTTTGCCCAAAACAATAACACCACAGGCAAAGTGGGGGAGAGGGCAGCAAAGGGGAACAACAGGCCTGAGCTGAGCATTGTGGACTTAGAGAAGCTTTGAGTCAAGTATGAGATTAAAGTTCTGACTCAGTCCAAGCTGGACATGACTGTGCTTGAGAGATCATCGAAGAAGCCAAAATATGACAACTGAGTATGGCCAAAAGCCACAGGCTCTAACTGAGAGGACATCCAGGGGTGAAGAAGAGAATTGCAAGGGAGCTTGCAGGAGTTGGAGAAGAAATAAAGATACTCCCTAGTGGAAGTGAATTGAGTCCAACTGGAAGAACACCAGGAAGGGTAGTTCACCAACCAGAGAACTGCTTCTACAGAGTGCACACTCTGAACAGCGACACTTAGGGGTCATGCAGCCCTCCCTCCCAATGGGCATAAACATTCTCGGAGACAGCAGGATGCCAACTGGGGCAAAAACTGGTTCTCAACAAGGGAGGAACAAAAAGCGTTGGTATTTCAAGGCTTTTTGTCCCCTCCAAAGTTCAAACTTATCAGTAAACTGTTATGACTCAGTATTTAATTTATGTAGGAGAGACAGAGAAATAAAATGAAACACATTGCTAAGGGAGCAATATCGAAGAAAAGCTTAGAGTCACTGAGTAAGAGAAATAGATAGTATTTGCTCCAACCCAAATCTGTGTGCAGATGTTCTTCTGGTTCCAGGTAGAACTGTTTGCAGTGAATTTGTTTTGACACCATACCCATTTCCTTCCTCACAAAGTGTTTTTCCTACAAGGACCCAGAGAACTTTCAGGTCTCACTATAAACAAAAGCAGAGCTTCTACTTGATAAATGGTTGGTATATCTGTCATGCACACTAGAAAATCTTGAATGAGATCAAGTTTCCTTCTTTGCTTCAGCCACAGGGAAGCTCAGGGCACCTATAGTTACATCTGGAGGTGAGGGTAGTGCCTCTGAGACTTCAGCTTAACTCTGCTTTTAGTATTTTTCTGCACTTAACTCTACCGCAACTTTCTCAACTTGATTTTATTTAGTTTCCAGTCCATGTATTTTTATAAGACCTCTAAAATCCTTTGTGGAAGAAGTGGGTGTGAAGTATAAAAAGGAAAATTTCTTCCCTCTCCCTCCAAAGTTTTTCTCCACCCACTATTTTCAAGTCTATCCTTATGCAGTTGCTCATTTTCTTAACTCAGTGTAAGACTGATGTATATTCTGGTAAGTTTTAGTTTCATTCTTGTTTTCCAGGATAGGCTCCAAGATCTGATGCTTTTCCCAGTCCTACTGTGTCTGTGTAATCCATTGTGTCAAGGAGCATACTGTCTTGTCTTCATCCGAGTCATTGGTGGCAATGTTGAGTGGAAAACAGTTCCCCATCCCTGTGACATGCCTCTAGAGACCTCTTTTCAGCAAAATCAGCATGAGCCACTTTTTTCCCTTCATACGGTTGAAGCAGTGACCAGTCCATTGCCTTTTTACCATCTGCCCACGGGGACAACCAAGGTCATAGGCTTCCCTAAACTTCAAAGACCCTTGGTCCACAGAATTCCTTAGACCTGTTATTCTTAATGCTTCCTCCCCAAGAGGATCAGCTCTGGAGGCCGAGGACTCAACTCCACCAGAGCTGTGCTGTGCCATCTCTGCATTAGGGATTTGACATTATAAATCCAAAGCAAGAAGACCAGGCTGCCAGAAGCACAAGGAAAATAAACACACTAACCCCCCCCCCACCCCGCCCAGAGTTCCATGTCAGCTTCCAAACGGAAGTCTCAGGTAGGCTCTCCCAATTGATGCAGCCAGAGTCACATACTTGACCCTAGAGCAAAGAATGCCAAAAGTTCCAGAACTTCTGCCAAATGTTCCAGTCTTATGCAGGACAGCAGTCCCCATACTTCTAGAATGTCAACAAGCATTCAAATAGTATTCAAAAGGCACAGGAAGTCCAACAGCATATGACAAATGTCCAAGGAACACAAAAGTGGAGCTTGGCTGCAGCAGGGAGCCCTGACTCCACCGCGCAGATCTGAAATTCTTCTGTTCCAAGCTCCCAGACCAGGGAATCTGAAGGGCCTGGTCAGAGCTGATGATCTCCCTGGGCAAGGTTCTGAGGTCAGGCATTGTGTGAGGGTGTCAGTGCCCTGCTGCATTTCCTTGGAGCCCGGGGGCGAGGAGGACATCCTGAATCAATCAGCACCCTGGTCTCTGTCAGAAACTTCCCTCAGATTGCTTCATCCTTGGGAATTTGTGTCCCCTCATGGTGTCCCTTAATCGGTGTATAACAATATTAAGAATAGACACACTCCAACCCTCTCCTGCATGAAGACACGTCCAAAGCTAGGCCTACCCACCCAGAGTTCCCTCATGAGACTGAGTCAAAGCTATTCATTGGACTGCTTTATATGCCCTTCTCTTCCTAGTCCCAAGTTCCCATGCCCCTGCTTACTTTTCCTGGAAACACTTCCTAACACTTTACACTAATCTCCATCTCAGGATCTGTTTCTGGGGAACCCAAGCAGGTACAGGAAAACACGGTTGCAGGAATCAGCAGCAGTGAGTCAGGCCTCACTGGAGAGGACCCAGGAGAAGACTCCTGAAGTGCCCGTCTTCTTCTTGGTTTGGCCCTTTCCAGATTGCCCTGGGCTTGAAAGTAGGGGCATGACCTACACATTTCTGCCTGACCCTACCCCAGTTCAAAACCAGAACTGAGACTCGAAACCAACTTTCCTGCAGGCGTGCACACCATCCCACAAACTTGTCGATAAGAATACCCCAGTCCACTGGGCTGTACCTTCCAAAAGCCATTCTTTTCCCTTTTTGAATGTCAAGAGCACATATGCCCATCTCTTATCTGTGAGTGCAAATCCCCTCCTCTATAATTTATGCAAGATTAATAACAGCGCTTCTGAAATCAAGTCAAGTCCTGCCAGGGCTGTGGGACATTGTTCATCTGCTTGGGTTCATTACGCTGTTGCCACTGACTATCCTGCCTCTTCACCTGTCCTTGACTGTGCCCTCTTTGCAATTCTTTTCCTCCCCTTCCCAATTGGAAGACCACTTTCCTCCAGTAGGTAAGATTGTAATCAGGCAGCACCATCTTCACTTTGCCTTCAACACCAACTTTAAATCCTTTTCTCCAAGGAATGCCTGCTTTTAATCTTTGCATACTCAACAGATAAATAGGATTCCTCCTAGAGACCATACCTGTAGCTCATTCAAGGACTGAAATACCCTGCTTTCATTATTAAAGATGGTGATACACTGTCAACTCAGTCATTTCCCTGTGTCATTTATAAACCTTAATCTCCATGGTCACCTCGGAGTCACATGTCAATCTTTTTTGGGATCCTTCTTTATCCTTTAACAGCTCTCTCTTGAAGAGCCTTACTTAAAAGTTCTTAGTCATAACCCTTGTCCCACGTTCCCAATATCCTTTGCCTTTATTCCTAAAGTCGGGACTCAAAAAATCGCCTTTCTCCATCCTTTCGAGGGGAGGCCTACCAACTGGTTTCTTGGGAAGTTCTCACTGCCTGCAAGCATAGTCCATGGACAGTGGTCTTCAGGGTCAGAAGTATTGATGAGCTATATCCTGAGCACCCCCAGGATCCCTGGTTTCTACCTTAAATTGCTCACTTTCCCTTCTATTATTTTTCCTTCAATTTTTGTATTATTCTTTTTTAATCCAGACCATGAGACAAATTCACCTAGTTTCTTTGACTAAAGTCTCATTTTTACTCTTCAAATGGGTCAAGACTATTTTAAAACAATAATGTCAGGAAGAGTAAATGAGAGTCTAGTGAAAATAATTATCTGCAGGAGATGACTAGAAATACAGAGGATGTGTTAAGGGTGATGATTCTCCAAATACATTCCTTGTAATGTATTTCTGATTTTTCAATCATTTCAGTGTTATACATATTCAAAAATGCACTTAAATCAAAAACTATATAAATCATATGAAAATAAAACCATAATTCAAGTAATCTTGGACATGGTATCCTAGCTATATGCCTTTAATGGAATATATTCTAAAGAGAAAAATATATTCTAAAATACATTTTTTATTCTAAAGAGAAAAAGACATTTAAAGAAGCTTTAAACATGACTTTTGATTTGTAGTCCGTACTTCTCATATAGTTACTTTAAAACTACATGGTGTGCACTGAGGGTTAAAAAACATACAGTGACTATATTGACATTGTTGAGAAGCAAGTTCTTACTGAAAAAGAAAACATCAATATGGAATGTGGAAAAGGGGAGAACCTGTGGTGTTGTACTTGAATTGAAAGTATCAAAGTGAATTCAAGATTTGTTTAAAAAAATAGCTCTGTCCACTCAAAAAGCCTGGAACTAACAACACCCCAACAATAATGAATGCTCTCAGGCCCAAATCTTGCTTTGTTAATACCATTCTCCATTACAGCAACTCTGCAGGGTTCCTTAGAGAAGTGACAGATTCAATTCTGCAGGAGAGAAAGTACCAGGTGAGCCTAGAACATCAGATTAGACCAAAAATCAAGAGAGTGCCACAGATACATAAGGCAACCCTGGAGCTGACCTGCAGGGGCTCCCACTGGCCACATTTGGGACAATTTAAGTTTTAATATTTGGAATGAATTAGGAAACATTAAATTTTTAAGGGGGGGGAATAAAAAATAATGTTTTTTAGTTCCTAGTGATATTCAAAATAATGAAGAAATTGTTCTTTACAGAACAAGCGTTATAATGAAATAGAAAGTTGATAGGATTAGAAAGTCACCATTTACCGCGTTACACAGTAATGATCTACTCAGCAGAGGATTATCAGCCTACCCTCTTACCACTGGGCAGGAGCTTTGTAAAATACTCATACAATCAAACATAATCCCCTCTGGTTACTTATTAATTAAAAAGGCACAGTAGAGAAACATGGTGGACGGCACAAGACCAAATGATCAAACTGAGCATGACTAAGAGATGACTCACTCGGTGACGAACTTAGCAGGATGAGCTGACAAGGAACCGGTTACTGTGCTGCCCGGGGAGGTACACCCCACTCCCACCCCACACTGTGTTCTTATCACAGTGTTCAAGCTGAATTCAGTCACAGGAAACAATCAGAGATTCAGCTGGTGGGATGCTAGACAGCAGAAGTGGCCTGGCTTTTTTTAAATGTCAAGAAGGACCAAAAAACTGGGGGAAATGTTCTAGATTCAGCAACAACAGGAGCCATGTAATCATGAGTTTTAATTTGGGGGTGGAGGGAGGAAGCTATGAAAAATGCTCTGAAGAACATAGAGGAAACTTGAATGTGGTTGGTATATTAAGTAATATTTCAATATTACATTTCTTGGTCAAAATATGGATTTGTAAGAAAGTTTCTTTAGGAGAGACAGCTGAAAAATTCAAGGGGAAATATAATTATGTCTATAACTTATACTTAAATTGTCCAGATTTAAAATATATACGTACACATGGGAAAAGTGAGTGATTGATACGTATGGGAAATATAATTGAAAGTTACTAGATGTTCACTGCACTCTTCTTACAACTTATATGGGTTTGACATTTTCCAAAATTAAACGTTGGAATAGAGGATACCTGCACCCCACCCCTAAATCATTTAAACCAACTCTCTAGTTCTCTAGAAGCTTCTACTATGCTGCCAGGATTGAGAACTGCTGACCTACACTATTTACCATGGTACCTTTCACCTCCACAATCAGCCCTGAGTCACCAAGGACTCTGGAAATAAGTCCCTGAAAGGTCATGGAGCCATTTCAGTCTCCATGGCCTCTGCAGCTCTGACTCCACGCTCAGGAAGAAGAGTGAGGTGCCCTTGCAGTAGTTTCTACTTAGCACACGAACCCTGACCACTTTGAATCCTCTGGCACCTTCTAACAGGAAGACCCCTCTCCCAATTTCCAGGACTCCCCCTCCCCCCAGGAACCTCTAATACTTAGGCAATCCTCCAACAACCCCCTCAGGGCTGCCTTGAGAGCCAGAAGGACAGGCACCATTTCTGCGCCGTCTGTACTCACAGCAAAGCCTGTGCCAGGTGAGCTAGCTTAACTCCATCCCCCATTGTTAACCTCAGATCCTTTCTGCTGAGAGTTCTTCCAGCTCTCGGTTGGAATAATGAGCCATGGCTCAGTGTGTAGTGTGGGCTTCCTTGGTACACATACCCAGGAGCACTAGGGCTTCAGCTTCTGAGTTTGAGGGGCACAAAATTCAGTCTACAGTACTGGAATAACCTAGTTGCAGTCAGACCTCTCTCCATGCCCCTAACCGCTAAGGTATCTGTTCATCATATGCACTAAAACTATAATGAAACTGACTGATCAAGAGGTAGGGCCAATGGAGATAGAATAATTTCAAGTTATCAATTGACAAGCAGCTACTTGCCTGTAAAGACTCTGATAAATAGACTTTTGGGAGGCAGGACACATGAATACCTGGCTATGCCAAGAGGCCCCACCAACATTAAAATTAACAGGTGGTCCTGATAATAAGCCTCTGAAAAGTAGTTAAACGTAGGCACAAAACGAAAGCCAATTTGATGCTGGTACCTCCACACCAGTGCACCTTCTACCTTCCCCAGGTCTTGGTGAGAGCTCAGGGACTCTCAACAGGAGTGGCCCTTCCCTCCCTGCAGACGAGTGACTGCTGGGAACTCTCTGGCTAAGACTTCACCCCACCCTACCCATCATCAGTCTCCCTGAGCTTCGCCAGATTTCTGCAGGCTTCCTCTTTTTGCTGCCAATTGAATTGTATTAGGTGTTGCAGCATGAACAACTCCCACCCTCCCCCCTCCCCCAGTAAATTCATGTTGTAGTTATATTTACATTTGGTTTGAGTGCTTTTGGGAAAGCACTTGACAAAGCACTACTTTATCAGGAACTGACCAGTCACCTCAGCCATCAGAACTACCTGACCTTGAGTTAGCAGTCTTTGCCTGCTCTTGGGCCTGAACAGAGTCCAAGTGGCCTGGGACTGGCTTTCTTTTCCAAGGCAGTCTCTACCAAGAGTGGACTTGGCAAAGATGACAGCCCTCAGGACCAGTAGCTGTGGATGAGGCTCATCAAGGGCACAAGGTCAAATTCAAATGCTTCTCCCAGAGACCTTCCTACATACACCCAAGTGGAGGGAAGGGAGAGGCAGGCAGGCTAAGCACACACTAAACAAAATTCTGGCTACCACTCACAGGTTATGCAACCCCTGCATCAGTTTCCTTCTTTGTAAAATGCAGATGATAATCCTACAGAGTGGTTATAAGAGTCAGCAAAAACAAATGTTGAGGGATAGGCACTTAGTGGGTGTCAATGTGCAGTAGCATACTTTACTGCCTGTAGCAGAGAAAGGCATTTCAGCCTTTCTCACTGTAGCCTCGCTCTTGCCCTCCTTTTCCTTTCATTCACTCAATAAGGGTTTATTGAATAACTGCTCTGTTCTAGACACTCGAGAGGCAACAGTAAGTAGAACAAATTTTTGCCTCCATGAAGCTTATATTGTGATCATGGGGAAGAAATAATTAGAGATAAACAGGAGTACAAGTGCTAGGGGGTGACAGAGATAGGAATGGAAGCCAAAGGGTAGCTACATCACCAAGTCAGGAGAGCAGAGAGAGAAGGTCAGAAATGTGAACTTGTGTGTCCTTGGAGTAAAAGTGCTCTTAAATCCAGGGCCTAGATGAAACATTCCTCTATCCATTCTTTCCTTTATAGTAATAGAAGCTTCACATAGTAGTTGAGAAAGATCAGCTTTGAAACTTAGTGACGCCATGATTTCAAGCAAAAATGTTATTCATTGTAAAGATGGTTTATAATACCATCATTACAGGGTGCCTGGGGCTGGACTGAGCTATCCTAAGAGGTGGTGTCAACACACGGAGAGCATTGGGTTCAGTTTCTGGCATTCAGCAAGAGCACTGAATGCCGGACAGAAACAAAGTCACCTCAACATCTCTTCCTGCTTGAATTTCTTGAGTCCCATTGCTACCAGCTTGATGTGGGTCTTCTTTGCCCTTCCCAACACCATCCTTCAGGCTGTGGAACATTCAGACTAATAGGTGGGGAGCTGGGGTAATGATCAGGGAGCTTTTAAAGATGGTGACTTTGGAACTAACCCCTTACCCTGTCAGCAGCTCCCCCAATCAAATCGAACTGTCACAAGTGGCAGCTATTCACACAGTGTAACTTAAAGGGACATAAAGAACACACATACAAACATACATAAATACACTAATACTACAAAACACACATACGCACACCATCTTTTTGAGGTGAGTCTCCCCCCCCCTGATTAACCTCAGCACCAGAAATCCCACCATGTTAAAGGTCTAGGAAATAACTTGTGGTTGTTGTGTAAATAATCTTACTAGATCTTCAACCTCTGTCACAAGGATATACTGAGGGCTCTATTAATAGAGGCTAACATTATTTCTGTGGATTTTTATTTGGGAGGTTAGTGTGCATGGGTGCCCCAAAAGTACCTTAAGAACTCAAATTAGAAATCTTTGCTTTCAAGGAACGCACAAGAGGGAAAGAAAAGGGGAGGGAGAGAGACAGACAGAAAGATATACATAGTGTGTCTAGAGTGAAGTTTCTTTTAAATAGAATCCTGGTGTAAAGAGTAAGAATAGGTGATAAAGCAGATGCAAAGAAAGAAAAAAGGTTTTGCAAAGGTCCTCAGAAAGGAAGATGGCCCCTGATGATCTTCCCTTCCATGGCATGTGAGGAGGGGCCACAGAGAGTGAGAGTAGGACTGATGGCAGGGACCTGGGACAGGTTATCACAGACAGTGCTTTGGAAGGAGAGCTGAGAAGTGAAGCCCCAGTATGTTGAGTACATTGCATGCAGGTTCTCCTACCTTTTTCTTTTCTTATGAACCGTAATTATTCCAGAGTCAACATGCCTGAGTTGCAAAGTCAAGAGGCATTGACACAAGGATACCGATAATAACAGGCCATAGTACACACACTCTGCTGAAAACAATCTCGTCTAATCTTTGAGCTACCCAGAGAGTAGGTATAGTTTTATCACACCCACTGTACAGATGAAAAACAGATTCAAAAAGATGAAGTCCTTCCTGCCCCAGGACACTGTTACTCAGAAGAGAAGCTGAAAATTTTAAACTAGGTCAGTCTGATGAGAAAGTTTCTTTTCTTGCTCATGGTGGGTATTTAAATATACATGTTGCTTCCATGAAGCAAAAGATATTTAGATGTGATGGCACAAGAACATATACATATGATTTAAAAATACCTCTGAATTATCCACAGAGACATACCAAAAAATGAGTGCTTGCAAAAATGAAAATCCAAGCAAGATCTTTGATCTATTTGATGGTATTTTGTTAGTGCTAATTTTCTACTTTTACTAATTTAAAAACCTACTTTTTAAATAGTGTTTAAACAACACTATTTACAAAAGTCAAGAACATGGAAACAACCTAAGTGCCCCCAAACAGATGACTGGATTAAGAAGATGTGATATATATTATATGCAATGGACTACTACTCAGTGATCAAAAAGAAAAGACTCAGGCCATGTGTGGCTACATGAATGGTACTAAACAAGATTATGCTAAGCTAAATAAGTCAGATGAGAAAAGATAAACTTTGAATGGTGTCATGTTTATGTAAAATATAGAGAAATCAAACAAAAGATCTGATGAACACAAACATTAAAACTAACCCTTGAAACCTGCCCATAGATCTGAGGCATCCTGTTGACCTTCTTAGCACAGCATCAATATCATAACCATAGAACTGAGGCATCCAGAGGGAAGCAATAGAGGAAGGGGAGCCAAGGACAGGGATCATGATGAACTATGGACTATGGGTAATTTAATGGCGGGAGAACTATGATGACTACACCTGAGTGGGGAAATGCTATACTGTCAAAACACTAACACGGGTATAAAACAATGGTGCTTCAACAACAACAACAAGTTCTGGATTTGCTGATATCCTATTGTTAGTAAGATGGCATCCTTGTGGGGAGTATGATAGTCTATTGGGGTTCTCTAGATTCTTTAAGCACCTTCTTAGGAGTCTATGTGTTCAAAGGGGAAAAATACATATAAAAACTCCCCATTGAAAATATAGGGCTGAGATGGGGTGGGAATTTTTAAAGAGTTCTTAGTAAGTAAAGAACAAGAACATTAATTGTTCTTGGCACAAGATCATTAATATATAATACTTACACTCATTCCAAACCTAAGTGTAAACTGTGAAATCTTCCCACTTACTTAGTACACTCTTTTAAATGGGGATATTCTATGGTAATCCCAAGTTTCCAGTCTTACCTTTCTACAAAGGGACTCAATATTGGCATGCATTACCCATTTTTATGTCACCAGCTTTTGCCCATTTTTCCTTTACAGAGCTTCTATCCCACCCCAAATATCACCCATTGTTTGGTAGGAAACCTCTGGAAGTATCTCACATAAGCCCACTAATCATATAGTAATTTCTGCTGCTCATTCCCATCCCATCTGTAGAGACCCATGTTCTCAGGCACTGTGGGGCATTGCCTCACCTGGGTTTCTCCCCCAGACATGGAAGTCACCTGGCCTGGATTCAGAAAGCAAACCCAGCTGAGATCTCAGGACTCCCATGCCTGAAGCCTCTGAAAATTCCAGGCAGTGGGGGGGAGGAAGGACATGTGGTCATCTGGTCATCAGGCCAGAAGAATCCATGTCTAACAAAGGTCATGTGAAAGCCACTCTTAAACTCTGCTGAGTCAGAGATGAATGTAAAGTCCTGAACACACATAGCAGTAGTCAGAGCTAACATTTGCAACATTTCAAGCTCTCTGCCAATTAGTCCATGCAGGTGAACTCATCTAATTCTGACATACAGGTAAGCTGCTACAACAGAGAGACCCAACAATAACTCAGCAACTTAAAAACTTAGAAGTTTCTCTTTCACCTTGTATCTAAAGGAGTCTTCCTGGTCAGCAGACAGCTTTGTTTCAGACACAGAGTCAGTGCTTTCCATCTTGTTTCTGTGCCATAGCCCAAGAAGTGATCCGCAGCCAGATAGTGGGAGCTGGGCTATAGCTGTGACTGTCTACAGTCACTGAGAATGGGGAAGGGAACAAGGAGGAAGATGTTGATGACCCTAAGACACTGGGCCTACAAGTTTCCTACCACACTCCATTCAATTTCTGTTAGTGAGAACTTCATCACATAGCTTTACCTAACTACAGAGAAACTAGAAAATGTGCATCCAATTCAGTTCTTTTATAGCAAAAGAAGAGGGGAATATGTTCTGATAGACAGCTGTCAGTCTCCACTACTCTCCCTCACAGTCTTGCCAAGTGATGCTCATATGGATAAATGCTTGCCTTAGGTAATAGCTGTCTCATCTGACAAACTTACATTACCCATGGAGGCAGAAATGAATCCCTTGCAGAAAAGTGTTTTGCATATTTTATTAAAAGGATCTAATGGAGATGCAAGATTTACCCCAGAAATACAGCTCTAACATGGTGGAGATTTGTACAGAAATTTTCAAACAGCATCATTACCCAGGTTTTAGAATGAGCAATCTTGGGTTTGAGTCTTGGGCCTTCACTCCAGGAAAGAACTGAAGCTCTTATCCCTAGTACTCTGTAGAATAAAACCCAGGAATAGCATGGATGTGGCATGGCCCATTAAACTGAAAGGTATTGCCACATGTCAGGCATAATTTTGGTCTGAAGGATCTGCATACCCTGCCACTAAAGCTGGTTTTTGGGGAGGATCACAGATAACCTTGTCCATAGCCTGAGCATAGGATGAACAGTTTTCCTTTCACTTGATTTTTGATTGTGTTAACAAGCACTTATTGAACAGTTTCCTGAAGGCCTATAGTAAATTGGATGCTATACAAGAATGCTGTAAAGTTTTACAGCCTCACATTCTTTGACTATCAGGTTAATATAAAAGTAACTGAGGTGAAAGGGGGAGGAAGCACAAACACTAGAGAAGGAGAAACCATGGGGATGTGGGTTAGAGGGAAAAGAATGGCGGTAGCCTTGTTTCCAAATACCAGTGAGCATTTTCCCAATAAGAAAAACCACCACTGCACAAATAACTAAAAGACATATAATCTGTCCTCACCTGAGCAAGTACTTTTTACAACAGTCCATGTTTACTGAGTACTTATAAAGCAGCAGACTCTGTTATAGGTGTTTTTTATACTCTATTGCATCTAACCCTGACAATCCTGAAGACTGGCCCTGTTATTTTGGCACTACTGTTAGCCCCATTTTAAAGGCACAGATGGAGATAGACAAACAGTAAGTACTGACTCAGTATTACACAGCTAATAAAAGGGAGACTAGTGAAGGTCTGTCTGATTCCTTACACGGTCCTTCACTGTGCCTTATAGCATTAGTCAACAGCAGGTCTCAATCTCCTCATTTGTGAAATGTTCAGTTCTGTCTTCCCTAAAGGGTTGATGTGAAAGTCTACTGAGAGATGATAATCAATGAATATTGTGCAAAACAAAGTCTAATGATAAAGAACTAAGCAGCATGATTTCCAGTTTTGCTAAGATGACTCTGCCTTAGGTAGCTGGAAAATAATTATGATTTTCCAAGATTAAAATAAGTCTCTTTTGCTTAGGAACAACTTCAGAGAAAGGAGGTTGCTGAACTGCTTGGCAGAAAATAGCTCAAGTCCAAGAATTCACAGTTGTTTTCTTCCCTGACCATGTCATCAGAACATCTGGAGTCAACAATATAACTGCCATACTGCACAGAGTCTCAAGAAGTTCTCTGAAGCAGCCCAGCACCAGCTTGCCAGCCTTGTGAACACATCACTGTGGAAGTGGGTCCTCCAGCCCCAGTCAGACCTTCACACGATTCAAATTCTGGAGAGATTCTGAACCAAAATCTACTCCTGAATCTAACCCACAGAACCTCTAAGAGCTAATATATGGCAATGCTTGTTTTAGTCTCTAAGTTTGGGGGCAATTCATTGCACACCAATAGATAACATAATCTATGCTATTCTATGGATTAATAGAATTAAGGTAATAATTAGGATCCTTCCTTTCACCCAGAGAAAACATTTCAAGTAAATTAAGACTAAACTGAATTTTCTGAGAACTCCAACAATAAAGCTGGCCCAGGTTCACAAAGAGAGAAAACCAGGTAGGTACATTTCTGTAACGTCAGTAAATCACTAATAATGCCACATATCCCATTTTAGTCATGACAGTTATTAGAATAGAATACCACAGACTGGGTGGCTTAAACAGCAAACAATTCTCACAGTTCTAGAAATATACAGAAGATCAAGGAGATGATAATCTGGTGTCTGGTAAAAACACTTCCTGGTTTGCTGATGGCCGGCACGTATATACTCACATAGTAGAAAGCAGGGCAAAGAGAAGGGAATCAAACTATCTTGTATCTCTTTTTATAAGGTCACTAATCTCATTTATGAAGATTCCACCCTCATGACTGAATTACCCCATAGGTCCCTTCTCCTAATAAGATCACATTGGAAGTTCAGGTTTCAACGTACAACATACGAATTTTAGAGGGACAGAGACATTCAGTAATAGCAATCCACAAATTTACTTTCTCAGGATTCAGTGTCTGGGGACAGTGATATAGATCTGTCTATATCAAGCCCTTGTCTATAAGAAGGACAAGAGGGAAAAGATCAGTTCTTCTGGCATTATCTCCCTTTAGGACTACTCCCAGAGGGTGTAGTTGGGGTGCGGTTGGAGAGGAAGATGGGGCATTCTGTAGCACAACCAATAAATGTTCAGCCCAGGTAGTGCTCAAATGTTGTTGAACCAGATCATTTAATATTCATGATGTCATTAATCCTTACAGTAGTCTTTCAAGGAGTGTGGTAGACCCCCATCATCCATATAAGAAAATGGAACTCTAGATGCCTTAAATAACTTGCAAGGGTCTTCATGGTAAGTGACAGATCTGGTCTCTAAGTTCAAGTGCATGGGGTCTTACTTATCCTATATTGCTAGACTTCCACGGCTAGACCCTAAGAGACTCACTGAGTCGTATATAACCAATTTGACCCAAACAGGAGTGGGTAATCACAGGCAGAAAGGACAGCACACACACAAACAAGGAGAGTTTCTAGAACTGAAGTTTTCTGAGGAATTGTGCCAAGTGAGAATGGTCCCCTTCTGCCACAGAGGCCACTTTAGCCAGAGCTCAAGAAGCTCACTTTGAGGTTTTGTTCACTGAGGGTGGACAAACAATGGGCACAATCAAGAAGCGAAAGTTTTTGGTTGATCTCTGAGACTACCAATGCCCTCAGCTTCCCTTTTTTCACACACCTTCTTTGTGTTTTCCTGGGATTCCCAGGGACAGGATGGCCAGTTCCTCCCTGGATCAGGTGTTAGGCCCTTTATACCCCCAATTCTATTCTACCCCATGCAGGAACTTTTCTACAATCCCTACTTCACCTTTTCCTGAATATTATTATTAATTTATGATGCATCATTCCTGGTTTATTTGGAAAATAAATGTTGCCCACCTAAAGGCTACTAGGTAATATAAAGCATATTCCTATCCTTGGGCTAATTTCTTTCTGACATTATGGCACTAACTACCTAGTAATGGCATTAGCTTTTTGTTAGCCAGAAGCCATAACATTTCTACCAATGTGAGACTAACATAGACTAGAATAAAGCCAGCATGAAAAATATTACCTAAAAATAAGAAAGATGAAGGAGAAACAACCATGAATCTAAGCACATTGTAATTAGTCAAATAGATACAAAGCAGATATATCTATATCTATATCTATCTATATATATATATATATTTATATATGTAAGATTTTTAGAAAGATCTTTAGAAAGATTTTAGAAAGATTTTTAGAAAGATATACATATATATGTAAGATTTTTAGATTTTTAGAAAGATGACTGTGGATGGCAGGTCTCATAGAAAAGCATTCCCAAGCATTTGTATTTCCAAGACCAACACTTTTCATTGTTTTATTTTTTAATTTGGGGGGAAGGGTGAGAATCAACACAGGATTACCACATTTTTATTTTGTTGAGTATTTTCTTGACAATATGTCTTTTCAATTATATCTCCTCATAAGACAATATACCCTTTGACATTAACCAAAAAAGGGGGGGGTGGTTATGATCCCAGAACGACAGTCCTTCCAGAAAAAGTGTCATTGTTACATTGGATAAGTCTTAGTTGTAGATTATAGCATAGCACCCCCCTCTGTTGTAGATTATAGCATAGCACAATACATTATAGGGTCTGAATTATTGACATAATCAGTGGAAGAACCAAGGTAATACACTCTAAGTAGAACCTGCAGTATTTACTTCCCAAAACACACACAGCACCTGGCTGGTGAAGAAGGGCCAAGTGAGGAAGATATTGCCCCACTTCTAGCTCCTGGACAACTTCAACTCCTCAAAGTAAGAAAAAAACTCACATTTTATTCAACCCCTCCCCCCCATTTTATACAATGCCAGATCAATGTCCTACACAGTTCAACTGATTGGCAAAGCTACTTATGTCTAGATTCCCATCTTCCAAGGACTCTGGGAAATACGGGTTTCCTGTTCAGCCTCTGCAGCACAGGAAGGCATGTGGTACTGGAGAGAGCATTGAGTAAATCAGTTCACCCCAGTTGGCAAGCTTTTGCTGCCTACTCATTAAGCATGTCAAGGTCTGATTCTGGATTTCAGCATCACATTTGGCTATACTGCCATGAGAGGCGTTCTGAGAGATATGAGCAGTCATGGTTCATTGAGAACATTCTGAAGGTCAGCGGAATCACAGTAACCTGCCAAGGGCAGGAAGAACTCTTCTTGTGAAGAGAGTTAGCTGTTTAAAGCCAGAGAATTAATCACACCCTAACTGTAGTAGGTATCCACCATATTGTGACTGTCCATGTGTTCATAGTTTTTCCTGTTTTACTTTTAATTGATTTGTAACTTTATGGCATTAGAGTCAGGGAGAGTACTTGGTATAATTTTGATCTTTAGTTTTTTTGACAATTGACTTGTATCTCAATATATGTCCCTAAATAAGAAAATACATATGCACACTTTGGGGGTGGGGTGTTCTATAGTTTTCTGCTAGACCTATTTGGTCTAGTTCCTCATATAAGGTTTTCATTTCCTTTTTTATTCTGCCTTGTTGATATGTCCATAATTGTTAGTTGGTTGTTAAAACCCTCTAGTAATATTGTGTTATCAATACCCCTCTTAAGCTGTTATTATCTTATGTATCTTAGTGCTGAAATTGGTTCAAAATGGGCAGAAGCTTCCAATCAACAAGCCACATATATTTTTTATTTAAATTAGATAGATAGATAGATAGATAGATAGATAGATAGATAGATAGATAGATAGATAGATAGATAGATAGATAGATAGATAGATAGATAGATAGATTTCATCTCATGTGATCCCTGGGGGTCACCCTTCCCCTTCACTCCCTGGCCACTCCACTGGTTCCCTCCCCCAGTTGTGTATTTTTGTTTAGTTGTCCATATATTAGTGAAACCATTTGGTTTCTGTCTTTTTCCTTCCGACTTGTTTCTGCCAATATAATTTCTTCTCCATACATCCATGATACCAAAATATCATCAAGTTTGTCATTTTTAATTGATGTTTAATAGTCCATTGTGTATATATACCACATGTTTTTCATCCAGTCCTCTGTCTTGGGGCATTTGGGTTGTTTCCAGGTCCTTGCAATTATAAATAGTGCTGCAATAAACATTCGAGCACAGGTGTCCCTTTGTACCCACATTGAGGTCTTGTTTGGGTAGATTCCCAGAAGAGTGATTGCTGGGTCAAATGGTAGTTCCATTTTCATTAGTTTGAGGGTCCTCCACACTGCTTTCCATAGTGGCTAGACCGGTTTACATTCCCACCAGCAGCATAAAAGTATTCCTTTCTCTCCACATCCATGCCAGCTCTTGTTGTTGTCTGTTTTTTGGATGTGGGCCATTCTAACTGGTGTAAGGTGCTATCTCATTGTGGTTTAGATTTGCATTTCCCTTACAGCTAATGATGTTGAACAGATTTTCTTGTGCCTGTTGGCCATTTGGACTTCCTCTTTGGAGAAGTGTCTTTATAGATCTCCCCATTTTTTAACTGGGCTTTTTGCTTTGTTTTTGTTAAGTTGTGTGAGTTCTTTGTGTATTTTTGTTATCAGACCCTTATCACTTGTATGGAGGGCAAAAATTTTTTCCCACTTAGTTGGGATTCTTTTTGGTTTTTTTTTTGTTGTCTCTTTTGCTGTACTTTTAGTTTTTAGTTTGATGTAGTCCCAGGTGTTTATGTTTTCCTTCATTTTTTTGCCATCTATAGATGTGGCCAAAAATGGATTTCTGAATTGTAACTCATGAAGGATTTTGCCCAGGTTTTCCTCTATGTATTTGATGGTTTTAGGTCTTACATCCAAGTCTTCTATCCATTTTGAGTTGGTTTTTGTACATGGTGTGAGGAAGGTATCTTGGTTCATTTTTTTGCATATCTTGGTCCAATTTTCCCAACACCATTTATTGAAGAGGCTGTCTTTGTTCTAATGTAAGTTTTTCACTCCTTTGTCAAAGATTAGTTGACTATATATGTGTGGCTTTATTTCAGGGGATTCAGTTCTGTTCCATTGGTCTGATTGTCTGTTTTTGTACCCGTACCAAGCTGTTTTAATTACTATGGCTTTGTAGTATATTTTGAAGTCTGGAATAGTAATATCTCCGTTCTCTCTTTTTCTGGTCAAGAGGTTTTTTGATAATCGAGGTCTTTTGGTAATCCATATAAATTTCTGTAATTTTTGTTCTATCTCTTTGAAGAATGTCATTGGAATTTTTATAGGGATTGCACTGAATCTGTAGATTGCTTTTGGTAGGATGGCCATTTTGATGATGTTAATTCTTCCAATTCAAGAGCAGAGAATGCCTTTCCATTTCTTTCTGTCTTCTTCTATCTCTTTTATCAAAGTTTTGAATTCTCTATGCATAGATCTTTCGTGTGTTTTGTTAGGTTTATCCCCAGGTATTTTTATTTAGTTGTGCCGAACAAGCCACATTTAAAATGCAGCTTCTGCCGCCCAGGTTCCCTCAGGTTTATACCACCCGCCAGTCAAATGCAATTTAAAAAGTTTTATTAACAAGGGAATTCAATAGGGAAAACAAAAAGTCCTTAGAGTCAAAGTGGCCAGTTACCCCAGTCTCCATTTTTAGTCCCAAAGGTCCCAAAGACACATGTCCATCATAGTACCCCTTTGCCCTTCCAAACCTGAGGCAGGGCCTTCTGCAAATTCCAGTCTTTCTCCAGCATCTTCTTTTTGTTTCTTCTCTCTCCAGTTTTCTGAGCTGCTCCGCTTCTCCAAGGTGCTTCAAACTTCTTCAACAATTGCTAATGTACAAATCACCTTTCCAAATCCCTGGCTATCTCCAGGTACCAGTTTACTATGTCACCTTGCTTTGGTGCCAAACTCTCTACACCAGCTACTCTTCTGCCAGCCACCATGACTCCTTGCCACCACCAGCTCATTCTTCCAGCAGACTTCTGCCCAGCCTGGTCACTTAGGCTACTCTTTACCCACCTGCCACAATCATGTCTCTTCTCCCCAAAAGTCTCTGTCCAGTCTCTGCTTTTTATATCTCTCTTTTTTATTCTTTATCCACTCCAAAGGCACCAATTTCCCTCTATACACCCTCTAGGTGATACATTTTGTTCCCCACCTGGGGTTTGCAACAAAGTAAAAGTACCCTTCCTGTTTAGGCTTCTTTCACCTCTGTGTTTTCACAGCTAATGGCATCAGTGCCTAAATTTTAATACTGCCCATATTGGGGTCCCAGCTTCAGTGCTTCATCATTCTTTACACATATACTGAAAAGTGTCATTTCTTCTTGTTATATTAGGCCCTTAATCAAAATGTAGTGTATGTCTCTATCTCTGATTAACTTTTTGAAGTGGAGGTCTATTTTATCTGATATAGTTATTCCTGATTTTTAGTTGTCATTTGTTCATAGGACTGTCTTCCAGCCTGTAACTTTTAATTTTGTGCTTGTCTTTGTTAGTAAGATGAAGTTCTTAAAAGATGGATTCTTATAAGCAGCAGCACTCTACAACTTTTAACTGGTAAATTTAGGCTATTTTCATTTAAGGTGACTTTTAAAACATCAGTGCTCATTGCTTTTGTGTTATTTTGTTTTCTAGGGTTTTGGGGGGAGTTCATTTGTTTGTCTTTTTTATTTTTCTGGAGTCTTCCTTATATGTTTTATTTAGGTTCCACTTCAGTTGTCCATGTCCCTATATTCTGCTGCAGTTAGTACATAGTAGATTATTTGTGTGAGCCGTTGGTGGTCTGGTCTCTTGATTTGTTCAGATTATTATACTCCTCCTCATCCTCTATGTGATACAATTTAGATTTCTGTTACTTCATGTTTATTGTTCTGTTGCTTTTTAATAATGCCTTTAAGACTTCTTTCCTGTGTGGTGTGGTATTGATAAACTTGGTTCAAATTTTGCTTCTCACTGAAGCTTCTTACCTTTCCTTCTGTCTTGCTTTTTGGTGGGGTAAAACATTCTAGATGAAATCTTTTTCCCTTTAATGACTTTAAATATCTCCTGTCAATGCCTTCATATTTTTAATGTTTCTGCTGAACAGTCTGCTATGTCTGATTGGTACTCCCATATAGGTTACGCTTTCTTCTCTTGATGATTTTTAGTATTCTGCCCTTGTCATTGAGTTTCAGTGACTTTTTATAAAGTGTGTGTGCAATCTACTATTATTTTGTTTGGAACTCTTTGAGCCTCTTACATCATGACATATGGTTCATTTTCCAAATTGAGATGGTATCCAGTGATTATTTCTTTAGATAAATTTTCCATATCTTTCTCTTCTTCTGAGCACCTGTTGGTATAGGTGTTATTTCTCTTTATATTAGTAAAAAGGGCTCTTACACCATTTTGTTTTATTTTTTCTACTATCTTGTTTTATGTGTATGCTCTCCAGCATGGTGCTTTGAAGCTTATCAGTTCTCTCCATTGTTTATATTTGTTGTTTGAGACCATCTTTTATATTTTTTAATTTGGTTATAGTATATCTTAACTCCACTTACTCTAATTGTGTCTCATATTTTCTTTCTTTTTATTCTGTTGCTGCTTTATAACCTCCATTGTTTATTTGTTTGTTTTAGTTCCATAGCATTGTTATTATTTCTGCCTTAAGCACCTCTTCAGTTATTCCACAGTTCTGCACAATTGAGAATACTCTTAGGGTATTTTTGCCCCAGCATTTTTGATCTGTTCTCTTGCCACTTCACTTTTGTTTTTTAGTGAGTTTTTAATAGAGGTGGCCTTTCAGACTATTGCCTTTGCACTTACTGAAATAATTGGAGAACTAGAACTGATAGGGTGTGCGCCCCCCCACCCCATTGTCTCCTGTTTAAGATTGCAGATTTCAAGGACAGGTAATGTTAAAATGGGGGAATGACCTTAGCTGGAATTTCCCTTCAGGGGGATGCAGGGGAAGAAAGAGGTGAAATAGTCAAGATGAAACAGATTTCCTGGAAGGCGGGAAATCAGGGTATATAAAGGGTGTCCAAACAAAGAGAAGGATTGGATGCAGATTCGAATATGGAGACTGGATAGAGAGAGAGGTTCAGTGGAGGAGAGATGGGAATCGGCCATCTTGTAAAGATGTGAGCCATGTGAGCTTGGCCATGTGGCCACCGAGGGCCTGCAACCCTCGGCTGGCCCAGGCTGGCAGCATGTGTGCTGAATGCAGTTAAGGAGTTTGCAGATTTGAACTCCGTGTTGGAGTTTGCTTTGCTGAGTTTGATTTATGTCTGAAAGAGGCCGTGCAAAAGTTAGACCTGAGAAGAAAGTGAACTTTGCTGGTTTGGCACCGTGGAGTTCCTGCTACCTGAAGGTGACAAGGAGAAGACAGCGTGGAAGCCAAGGGAGCAGCCTAAGGAACATGTCTTCAAGTGTCTGGAGATGGACTCTATCTGGACATTGGTGAGATGATCAGGACTGAGAGACTGAGGATTTTGGGGCAATCCGGGAAAAGACTTTGGATAATACTGAGAAAAGTTTTGGACAATGTTAAAGTATTCTGAGTCTTACATGTTTCTTTTGTAATTACTAGGATAATTAGAAATCACTTTGTTAGAAATAAATTAGTCTGCACTGCACTGATAGTCTTACATTGGTTTGGTATTTTGGTTAAAAAGGCTGGGGATGCAAAGGAACTGCTTCGGAGAGAGAAGCAGGCCTGTAAGCCTTTCTTTGGT
>PVHY01022407.1:0-22437 GCA_004024945.1 Uropsilus gracilis
ACAACCTGGGGGGCTCCAAGAGCATCTCCATGAGCGTGGCTGGTGGCTCGCGGGCTGGTGGCTTTGGGGGAGGGCGTAGCAGCTGTGGTGGTGGCTTTGGGGGTGGCTATGGAGGTGGCTTTGGTGGTGGCAGAGGAATGGGAGGTGGTTTTGGAGGAGCTGGTGGCTTTGGAGGAGCTGGTGGTTTTGGAGGAGTTGGAGGCTTTGGTGGAGCTGGTGGCTATGGAGGGGCTGGTGGTTTTGGTGGCCTTGGTGGCTTTGGTGGCCCTGGTGGCTTTGGTGGTCCTGGTGGCTTTGGCCCTGGTGGCTTTCCTGGGGGAATCCAGGAAGTGACTGTCAATCAGAGCCTCCTGCAGCCCCTCAATATGGAGATTGACCCCCAGATTGGACAAGTAAAGAGCCAGGAGCGGGAGCAGATCAAGATTCTCAACAACAAGTTTGCTTCCTTTATTGACAAGGTGAGGGCAAAGCCCACAGGTTTCATTGAGGGTTTGGGTTACCCAAGGGTTTGGAAGATTCTGGTGGCATCTGCAGGCATAGAAGGAGGAATGCTGACTACTTGTTCAAGCTCTGCCTTGCCCCCTATAGGACAATAAACATGTCTTTCTCTTGTTCGTTGGGTTCTGTTTCTCCACCTGTGAGATGGGAGAAACTGTTCCTGATTTCTTTCCAGGGTCTGCGCCAGAGAAAATGAGGTGAGGTTCTAAATGTGCTTTTAGCTCTTTTTTAAGACAGGCCATTAGCCATGAAATTATTATAGTTACCTTTCATTTGCTCTTGAGAAGCAATTGCTTGATACTTTAAGCTAGATGGTGATCAAACTTTCATTAACATGAACCTTGGAACCACCTCTCAGTGATGACTACTGGCAGTTGGCTTGCCTTCTGAATGACACTGTGCCTCAGCAGAGAGAGAGTGTGACTGTCACGCTGAGACCCAAGTGTGCTGGGTTGGAGAAAAGAGTCTTGGATTTGAAGTTCAATCCAGAGCAGCTGTGTGGGCACATTTGCCGCAGTTGCCAAGTAACTGAGTGCAAATGTACAAAAAACGTGCAAAAGTGTACAACAGCTAAGGGAGAGCTGCACCTTGTGGACTGTATGGTGCTAAAAAAATGCTTTCATTTAAAAAACAAATAAAAAAACCGTTTGATGCCGACCTCCTTCAGGGTAGGCTGTCCAATAAGGTGTGCTGGAGTGGTGCTTGGGCTTGCTACCTGGTAGCCTCCATTTCAGGCAACTTAGTTAAGCTCTTTGAGTCTCTGTTTCCTTTTCTACAAAATAGGGACAATAGCACCTTTATTATAGGCGGTCTTGAGGATTAAATGAGAGAATATGAGAAAAGAGTAGGTCTAGATCAGCACTCAACATTCTTTCTCTCCCTTTTCTAAATCCTCCTCTTTTCCCGAAATCTTGAAAAATGGTGTGATCATAGATCGGTTCCTTTCCCACCTTTCCAAACTTGGGGATCGGTGGCTCTGCCTATCTAACCCCAGAGGCCAACTCTTCTTCCTCCCAATGCAGGTGCGGTTCCTGGAGCAGCAGAACAAGGTTCTGGAGACCAAGTGGGAGCTGCTGCAGCAGCAGGGCTCACACTCCTCCACAGGCACCAACAACCTGGAGCCTTTCTTTGAGTCCTACATCAGCTACCTGCGCAAGCAGCTGGATTCGGCTGTGGGAGAGCGGGGGAACCTGGAGGGAGAGTTGAAGAACATGCAGGACCTGGTGGAAGACTTCAAAAAGAAGTGAGGTTCCCAATTGGGGAGTTTTCACTTTCAGGGCATTAGCAGGGAGGCATGGCCCCAAGGTGGGATTTCAGCCATTCTCAGCTGCACTTTCAGTCAATAGTCGTGCGCACAGCTGTTGAGTAAAGCCAGGCCAAGCAGAAGGGTGTGGGGGCAGGACTGAGATGCCTACATGGCTGATTATTACAGAGTTTTCAATTTCCAGTAGTCCCCTCCAACACCACAGGCTGCAGAGTGTGCCCAGAGTTTAAAGCCCTTTAGGCTGAAGAGCCCACCACACTGTACTGCACACGGGACTCACCTTGGAAATGCACAATCCTGTGCCCCAGCCCTCAATATTGCTGGGTGGACAGGGCAGGGCCCAGAGTCTGGGTTCCCTGAAGCTCCCAGGAATGCTAGGTGGATGACCCAGTCTTGCTGTGTAAATCACTCTCCATGCATCCACTCCATCTCATTTCATAGCTTCAGTCACCGTCCTCCTGTGTGTTTGGGGCTACAGTTGACACTCTCTGAGAGGGTGAGGAGCAAATGGGGTGTCTCCGGTGGGAAGGGCGTTAGAAACCCCCAGAGATCAGTGTACCCAGGGACGTGCACACCTGCTCTTGGGGCATCTCCAATTCACTGCACCAGGCCGGTGGGCATGTGCTCTGTGGCAGGTATCCTGGTACTCTGGGACCCAGGAGTGACTCAGACTCATGTTGCCCAGAAACCTTGTTTCTCCTAAAATCATTCCATTCTTCAGTTTTCACAAAATCTAAACTCTTCGTGAGAAATTTTAGTGAATGAGCAGGCAGGAATCTGACGTTTGTGCATTCAGAAGACATGAGTTCATTCTTAGCCCAAATTCTGGTAAGAAGCAAGTATAGCCACAAAAGACAAAGAAAACAGAGGCAGAAGAAGCTGGTGTGAGCAGCTGCTTCTGGGTCACCTACATGGGTATTCTTTGTAGAGTCGGAGGCTTCACGAGCCTTTGGGTTACTTGAAGTCCCCCCACCTCACCCCAGACCTGTCTGCACACTGGAACTCAGCATGGGAAGGGCAAGGCGGTGGCTGAACCCTAAAGGCTTCTGGGTGGGATCTGCTACCTACTCTCAGGGGCTCAGTGCAAAATGAAAATGCGAAGTCCCCGTTAAAAAGTGTCGGTGACTTTTTAAAGCACCAAACTGGCTGCGTGGACCTGCTGTCCAGGGTACCCTGAATGTCACAGTTTAAATGTGTTGCCTCCTTATGTTCCAGGTATGAAGATGAGATCAACAGACGCACTGCGGCCGAGAATGAGTTTGTGGGGATCAAGAAGGTGAGCTGGCGGGTGGCAGGGTGCCTACAGGCACAGCACCATGGGAGGGCAGGGCCAGATGCTCTGGGACTACCACCTGTGATGAGATGGGGGGCTTTCATCTCCCCAGCATTGTGGGAAATGAACCATTTGATGAGAGAAGTGGCTCTGAGTGTACTGCTGGGGGCGGGGGCGGGGAAAGACACGCTTAGTCTTAGTGTGACCGATGAGTGGATGAGTAGTGATGAGCAACAGTGCTGCGTGTGTATGTGTGAGTGTGTGTAGCAAAGTTTTCAACTTTTATTAATAACTTTTTGTTATTAATAACACAAATTTAAAAATCCAGTGAGTTGTTTAGTCACTGCAAAGGTGGCACAGTCTGGAGACTACCCAGGAGGCTGGGTTTTAGCTCTAGATAACCAACGCCATGTGCTAGAAATGGAATTCCTTCTATTCTTGTTTCAAGCACGGTTTATGTTTTGATCTGTTTTGTTTATGGCTTGTGTTTTGCTAAAGCACTAGGTTTGATTGGTCAAAGCAGTTAACAGGAAGAAAATCACTTTTATTTACGTTTTAAAACGGGAAGGTGGGAAGTCACAGAAGGAGACATGGGAGAGGGGCAAAACAGAGATGAGCACTGAGGAGAGTCATGCCTGGCAGGGAGAGGTTATTCTTTCGAATTTCTGATGATCCGCCCTCACTTCTTCAGGATGTGGATGCTGCCTACATGAACAAGGTGGAGCTACAGGCCAAGGTGGACAGCCTGACAGATGAGCTCAACTTCCTGAGGACCCTCTATGAGATGGTGAGTGTTTGGTCTGCCAGGTTCCAGAGACTTCCTGCCTGCATCTTTCCAAGCCTGCTCCTGTGTAACTTCAGGGGACACTCAAGTGGCAGAACGTGCACAAAACCAGCCACAGGGCTCATGAGGAAAACGTTAACTTAGCTTCTCCAGTTTGGCCCACAGGGCCAGGACTCTTGTCTGTCCTCTTTATTTCCCTCTAGCCTAAGTCCATTTTCTTCCACATCCTCCTTCTTGCTCCTATACTAAGGTCACAGCCTGTTTTGGATGCCCTCTCCCTATGTAATTCCATGGACATCCACACACTGGCTGGTCCTTCCAGACTGTCACTAATTGTATTTTCTTTTTCCTTTAACCTTATTTTCTTACCTCCTTTAGGCTTTTCCAGACCTGAAAGACAAATTTATCTTTCCAGCTGTCCCACCTTGGGCCCCATCACTGCTGGTAGAAGGGTTTTGGACTCCTTCATTCTCAGCATCCCTTAGGACCAGGGAACAGCAAGAGTGATCATCTGTGTTCCCTGCAGGAGCTGTCCCAGATGCAGAGCCACGTCAGCGACACGTCCGTGGTCCTGTCCATGGACAACAACCGCTGCCTGGACCTGGACAGCATCATCGCCGAAGTCCGGGCCCAGTATGAGGAGATCGCCCAGAGGAGCAAGGCCGAGGCCGAGGCCCTGTACAGCAGCAAGGTAAGAGCCCCTCCATGGCCCGGTCTCGGGTATAAGGTCTTGCTGAGCTTCACAAGAATGCCCCCACACCTTGCAAAGCCATGTTGATCGGTTTCTCCTTCACCAGCTCGGAGAGCTGCAGAACACCGCAGGCAGACATGGGGATGACCTGAAGAGCACCAAGACTGAGATCATGGAGCTCAACAGGATGATCCAGAGGCTGCGGGCCGAGATCGAGAACGTCAAGAAGCAGGTGGGCTGGTTTTGGCTGCTGGTGCATGGGCTGGCTGGTGCATGGGCCGGGGTGCGGGCTAGCATCTCGGGACCCCTAGTCTGGGATGGGCTCCTGGGAGTCTCTCAGGCAACACTGGTCTGCAGGGTGTCTGGAGACAATGCCAGTTCAAATGGGTGATAATTATGGGGGAGATGGCTCTCTGGATGGAGATGAGAGAAAGGTGCTGGGGAAGGTGGGATGTTGCCTGACTCTTACATGCTAATCCATATCCTACCTCTCTCTCTGCCCCAGACTGGCAAACTTCAGGCCGCCATTGCAGAGGCTGAACAGCGTGGCGAGATGGCGCTCAAGGATGCCAATGCCAAGCTCCAGGAGCTGCAGGCTGTCCTGCAGAAGACCAAGGATGACCTGGCCAGGCTGCTGCGGGACTACCAGGAGCTGATGAATGTGAAGCTGGCCCTGGACGTGGAGATCGCCACCTACAGGAAGCTGCTGGAGGGCGAGGAGTGCAGGTAGGGCACATGTCTGCATTCTCCAGGCATACTTAGTGTGGCCTTTGATAATGGAGAGAGAGGGTAAGGACAGCTCAGGGGGAGGACAACTCAGACAAAGGACAGGGTGTCTCTTAGAGTTTAGAATTCAAGTCCTACCTTTTTGTCACTTAAGATCATTCTCTAACTGACCTTGGATGTCAATATATACCTCCGCTGATCTTCCTTCTATGAAAGTGTAAGAAAAACTGCTTTGCGGTTATGGCAAAAGTGATGACGCTATCCACTGGAACCTTCTAAAGTCACGGAACGCACTATCCAATACAGTGAATATGAGCCACTCAAGCACTTGAAAGGTGGTTAGTGGAGCTGAGGGACTGAGTTTTACACCTGATTTACTTTTAGTTAATTGAGTTCGCTTCGTGTGGACAGCAGTTACCACACTGGGCAACTCTGTAGAGAAGGTCCCGCATGCCCCCACTCCCAAGGCTGAGTCCCCCTGGGGAGATGGCTGATACACATACACACTGGATGCATAACACAATTTAAGTAGCAATCAAGGGCCTCGTGAGTCAAAGGGAGCCAAGAACTGAGAGATTGTCCTGCTGACTCCCTGCTCTGTGGCCCCTGTGCTTAGCGGGCCTGTCCTCCGCGAGCTCCGCTCTGATAGACTGAGGGAAGAAAGCATAAGGATTTCCCATGAGTCTCTTAACAAAAAGGAGTGAAAGCAAAGCTGGTGCTCCACATGTGGGAAGGTATGGGATAAGGAGGGGGTGGTTGACACCGGAGGGATTAATAGTGGCAAGGTATGCAGATGCAGGCCATGTCTGCTCAATCTGTGCTCACACCTGCTCTGTGAGCTAGAATGGGGCACGGGGAAATGGGCCATGTGGGCAGGGCAGCTACCAGTCTTCATGGGTGAGTGCCAGTTCCCCTCACATGTTATTCACCTAGAACGTCACCACCTCCATCTCAGGAGGGCTCATGGGGGAAGGATTCCCAGAAAGGAAAGTTGGCAATGAAAAAGCCAGAACTGGGTGAAAGGGAGGTGATGTTGGGCTAACCTAGAGGAACTTGACAGGAGCATTCACTGGAACAGGTCATCCGGGGACTAAGGGGAGGAGGATGGGAAGATGGAGATACTAAGCTTCTAGAAGTCTCCTCCTCCTGAAGCAGCCCCTTCTCTGGGCTGTCTGCTATGGAAACTCACGTGCAGTTGCCCTACATCTCCAGGAGCGCCACTACTCGCAGGGCAAGTGGGCAGACAGAGCTCTTGCCCTGTCCGATGAGGCCTTGGCTCTTTGGCTAATGACTCATGGCAGAACTAATCCACAGTTTCTCTTCTTTTTTTTAGGATGTCTGGAGAGTGTCAAAGTGCTGTGAGCATTTGTAAGTAACCTTTCAAAAGCTTTCTTCCTGGGCTGTAGAAAGGGCAACTAGAAACCACATCTCACTCACAGATTTTTAGGCAGGGCCATCTGACCCAAGAGAGAAGGCCAGACCCCCAAATATATCTAGGGTCTCATTTTGTGGTCACAACCCTGCCGGTGTAAGCTGGCACACTGTCAGGCTACAGCTGGCACCCCTGTGGTTTGGGCAGCTCTAAGCTGGAGAACCTGAAATTTCCGAGGATGCTCCTGGCTCTTGTTCTTGGGCAAGGGCACCAGAGGGCCAGGCTCACTCTTGCTGGTGACCACCTACGGTTTCAGAGAAGCTGAGCCTCCTTCTCCAGTCACACAGCTACACGGGCTAGAACTGGGCTGAAGACACAGGCTGTTAGCCCGAGCTGAGAGTCTGTTCTCCCGCAGCGGTGGTCAGCAACGTCAGCAGCACAAGCAGCAGTTCTGGTGGTGGCCATGGAGGCTACGGAGGCAGCAGCGGTGGCTACAGAGGTGGTAGCAGCAGCAGCGGCGGCGGCAGAGGCAGTGGCAGCAGCGGCGGCAGAGGTGGCAGCGGTGGCTACGGAGTCGTCAGTGGAGGCAGCAGCAGTGGTGGCAGGGGCGGCGGCAGTGGGAGCTACCAGAGTGGCAGTGGGGGCAGGGGCAGCAGCAGCACAGGGAGCTACCAGAGTGGTAGCAGTGGCAGCAGGCTTGGCAGCGGAGGCAGCAGCTCTGTGGGCCACAGTGGAATGGGCTCCAGCTCCAGCGGCCTGCAGACCTCTGGAAGCGGTGGCTACAAGTCTGGCGGTGGAGGCAGCAGCAGTATCCGCTTCTCCCAGACCAGCTCTGGCCAGCACTCTTCCAAGTGATCCTCTGGGGCCAAATCTCCAGGCTCACCTGCTTCCCTCTCAGCTACTCCCACTGTGCTTGGCCTCAACAAACCACCTCAACCTGCTGTTCCTCAAGTTCCCTGGAGAAGGGTTTCTGCCCCTCAAGACCCTTCCCAAGTCAGGAGCATCCAGCTGCAAGTCAGGAAATACGGTGCCCCTCGGTGAGCTCCTGCCATGGCTCCCGACTTTGGACAGCCACAGGAAAGCCCTACCCAGCGTGGTCTTCCCAGCCTGACCTGTTCCCACTCTGGCCAGCTCTCTCACTGGGAGCTGAGGGTCTGAAGCTGGCACATCTTGGTGCTCCCCTGAGGAGGGCCAAGCTGTGGAACCCGTGTAGGAGGGTAGCGATTTCTGGACTGTTGGTTC
The DNA here is from genome assembly GCA_004024945.1 of Uropsilus gracilis. Lineage (NCBI taxonomy): Eukaryota > Metazoa > Chordata > Mammalia > Eulipotyphla > Talpidae > Uropsilus > Uropsilus gracilis. The sequence goes on from PVHY01022407.1 coordinate 7,851, forward strand.
CCAGGACTCTTTCTCCACATCTGGGCATCATATCCTGATTTATCTTCTTAGTTCCCTGAGCTATGGATCCTCTGGTGATGATACTGCACGTTCTCAATAAATTGCTTACATGTCACATTCAGTGTTTGGCTTTCATTCAAGGAATCACAGAGGGGAAAGGGTGGTGGGGAGCCAGGAAAGAGGAGTGGTCTTCCAGAAGTTCAGTAGCGGACATAAAGGACACTGAATGGCTATGATTTTTCCTTGGTCCATTTGTGTGGGTTGTCTGGCCAGGAATACTTAGGGTGTGTAAGTGGGGACCTTCCTTAATGTCTTCCCATCCACCCCCTGCCTCTGAGTAGGCCTCCAAGATCCAGTCTTAGGAGAAGAAGCTTCTGTAGCTCATCAAGGGAACACATTTCACTGGGACTTTGGTTCCTTTGCGCCACTTCCGTGTCAGCCAGAGAAAATTCTCTTCCTGAAAATACACCTCCTGAAGTCTGAAGGGGCCAATCCATAGAAAATCCCTCTTTTTTCTATCTAAGGTCTGATCTAGTTAAAAACATTACAAAAGCCTGGGTCTTTTGGCAACTATGACAAATCAGAGCTACCTTGTGCCAGTACTAGAGAAGGTGGATTTGGGTATGTGGAGAATGTGGAGACAGGTGGAATGAGTTTCCTGCTGTAGGACTCTGGAGGTAGGTCAGCTCTCCCACCTAGGCTGAGGCAGCAAGGCTGTCGTGGTCTTCTCTGTGGGGTCAGACCCTCATGGAAGAAAGGAAAGCAGAGCCTAAATGTGCTGTGAATGGCCAATGTCTACGTAACAGAGGGGCAGCGGAGTGCTTGTTCAGTCCTTCAAGGCAAACAACAACCAGGTAAGAGACAGGGCAGGAGTTGTACCATGGCAAAGCTTGCTCCCAGTGGATGTGAGATTAAGAGTGGGGAAGATGCATACCTGCTCCAATTCTGGCATTTCTACAGAAAACTGAATCTCAGACTCAGGGATGACAGGTGGAAGGAGACAGCTATAGAGGAAAAACTAAGGGCTTCAGTGCAGAGGACAATTATAAACTGTCATCTTCCTCTCCCCATTCCCTGAAATCAATCCATCTCCATGTCTCTGAGTATAGTAAGATTCTGATTTGTAAATCACTATGGATAATACACATCTTCAAAAGTCAGATTAGAGTGGGATTAATGAGAAGACATTCGTACTTTTCCTGATGGTCTGAAGAGTGTGTCAGGACCTGCTCTCCAAGTTTTTGAGCCCAAGAGGGGCTCATGCTATATCATCTTCTAGCTATGGCAGTTATGATCTAAAAACTGAGAAAAAGACTTGCTTTTTATCGAAATAACCTGGCTGTATAACTTTATGCAGGCTTACAGACTGCTATATCAGCACTGGTGTACATTCTGTTCATCATTCAAAGTCTACTTTGCACCATCATCATCATCATCATCATCATCCAATGAACCCCTTTTGTCCAATCTATCCACCCCTTCCTTTCTGGTCACTAATTTGTTCATATATTAGAAGTGTCTTGTAGGGTCATTTATTTTGTTTACCCACCTTATGAAATCCCATGGAACTTGTCTTTTTTGTCTAATTGATTTTACCTAGTGTAAGACTCTTGGCCCATCTATTATGCCCATGACAGGGTTTCATATTTTTTAAGTAGTTGAGTAGTAGTCCTTTGTGTCTATGTACCATATCTTCTTTATCCATTCATTCATCAGCGGGCAGTTAGCATTTCCAGCTCTTGGCTACTGTAAAACATGTTGTGATGACTGGGGGTGGGGGGGGATATGCAGATATCTCTAGATTAGTATTTTCATATTTTCCAGAAATACCTAGTCATAAGCTCATGTGATATTTTTATTCTTTACATTTTGAGGAATCTTCATACTGTTTCCCTCAGTATGCTGGTGGCACAAATTTACATTCCCATCTGTATAAGAGATTTCCTCTTGTACAAGAGACGCATCCTCCCCAACACTTGTTTCTTGAAGTTTGGATAACAGTTATGGAGAAGACATTTTAAAGTTTCCACACCTGAGAGTTTAATAAATTCTTGCTCATTTTTTAAGGCTTATAGGTTGAAGGTTGTCCTGTTCTCCATTTAACCTATAGATGTTTCACCAACCTGTGATATTTTCCTGTGTGTATGCAGGTGCATGCACACACATAGAGACAAGTACATATGAACATATATTAGAAAGTAGAATATATTCTGATCTTCCACTTAATCTATTGTGGAATTTATACACTTAGTCATTTAGTATCTAGACATCATGCCAGGCCCAAGAATAGCATGCACACAGATAGTCTCTGCCCTTACCAAGTTTAATGTCAAACTGGGAAGAAATTTACCAAATAACACCACAAATATTGGAGGTCATCATCTTCTTTTTCAGTGCAGAGTATAAGTTTTTACGTAAGAAAAATCAGAAGTACACATTGGGAACAATGGTACACTATTTTTTTTTTCTTTTTAGAACAGTGACATACATGTTTCATGGTCAATAACATTCACCAAACATTTTTCTAAGCCCAAATGAAACACAGAATTCAGGCTGAGTTGGATGAATGGAATATCATTTTGCAAGGAAAAAGAAGAGTGTTGGAACAATTATGCTATTACCAAATCCAATCAAAAGGATTTTAAGCAAACCTGCACAGCTATAAACCTTTTCTGCTATAAGAAAAAAAAGTACCTTTTAGTTTATTTCCAGAAAAATATATTACTCATTGGTGTTCACTAAAATAGTAACTCCAACATATTTGCCTTCACAGCACTGACAGCTAAAAAGTACAACCGTCTAATAGCTAGATCTTTAAGTAGGTGATCACAGAAATTCTACAATTAAATCTATAATGATAGCCTGAGTGTTAATCTATAAAATATTTTTTTTCAAAACAATTCTTAAAAATAAAGGACCTTCTCAAATAGTGGGACCACTTTAGGACTAGAAGATAGTGATAAAAGGACTGTACTCTAACATTAGGAGCTGATTCTCACAAGTTGCTTTCTGGCAAAAGACATCTTTTATAAAAGTTTGTTCCCACAGTTAAACTAGCTCTGATTTTCTCCAAAATCATTTGGAGAAAATGGCATTTCCAAAATTGGAAGACAGAGGCAGTTGTTTTAACATTCTCAACAAGTACTTCCAAGCAACCAAAAAACCCACAACACTGGTGAACTACCAGGCTTCTGAAGTACTGAAACTTACCAAAGTGAAGCTGTTGTGAGCACAAAGAAGCATAGTCTGGCTGTGGTATTGGAAACAAGGAGAGTTTGTAATGGTGTGACTCCGCTTTGCTGGCACAAGATATGTATGCTGGGGGAAGGGCCTTTCCCGATGGACTGCTTGATGTAGTCTTGCTTTAGAGCAGTCTGATTCTCAGATTTACCTAAGAAAGGTGTCTACTTTGGCAAGAGTACCAGGGGTTACTGAATAGAAGAAAGTGTTTTAGGAAAAGCTGAAGTCCTAGGAAGGTCAGATAATTTATCTTTTGACCCATTTCATTACTACCTAACATAATGAGTTCCAGAACAGTCTTTCCAAGATATACTCTCCTGTCATCACACGCAGAGGACTCCACTGGCCTACTGCACCCATGATGTCCACAAGACAGCCACTGCCTGAAGGTAGGAGCTAGTGTTCCAGATTCTTGCGGGAATTTGGTGTAAAAGATGACTTATACAAGGAAGTTACCACTAACCCACTGCTTAAGTCCAGTCCTCGGCCTTCTTTTTCTGCTCTGTAGTTCAGAAACATCTCTTTAAATGCCAGGAAGTCCGCAAATGTGAGCAACATGTCGAATATGTCATCAGCCACTTCAGCTTGACGGTGCCTTAACGTTGATGTGAAGGCCGCCATGTTGAATCCGGGAATTCGCCTCAGCAGCTGTTCTTCGATATACTTTTCAACTAGAGAAAGGTATTCATTAAAAATCGGCGTGTAGGTGAGTTTATTCTCTTCTGTGTCTTCAAATTCTAGGTAGTATCTGTCCATGAAGTTTCTCTGCAGTACCTGGAACTTGGTGTCCATGATAATGTCCTCGATAAAACCAATCACAGCATCAAATTCAGCTTCCGAGGCAGAAGATATAGGCAGTGCGAGGCTCTCTTCTTCCAAGGCTACCTTTATTTCTCCCCTGTCCATGATGCCCAGGCTGAGTTGTCCTGTGGCTTCCCACCAGCCTGGTGTGGGGGCGGAGTCTGGACCCCATTTCCCACCTCCCGGAGCCACGCCCTGTTTCCCGTCGCCATGGTGGAGACCGTCATTCTCAATGACCGCACAATATTCCTTTTCGTGAATGCGGCACATTTTGACATATGTTATTCCTACGTTTCCCACTACAATCAGTGGACATGCCTCTTAATGTGTCCTGGGCATCCTGTTAAGATAATTTCCTAGGTGTGGAATCACTCAGTCACTTGACAGAAAGATTGTACCAACTGATACTTAAAAAATAGTGTATTTGACTTCTTCTCTGTCCAGTCTTATGAACACTTCGTGATATTTTAAGTTTTTGACAATCTCCAGTGTGTAATTCTTGATGGAACTAAACTCTCTTTTTATTTTGAGGACAATCTGCCAGGTCTCTCTCTCCCAGGTCCCCAGAGAGATCAGGCTGCTAAGACAAGCGCCAAGGTGGATTGTGAGAGGGTTTAGAAGGATAAGAACGTGTGAGAGTGTGAGGAGAGGGTCAAAGATTTTCAATCCTAAGCCTCTTTTTCCACCCATGGAGGGCTTGATGCACTTGTGGTGTCTTTAGCAGAGAGGGAAGCCATACCCCTGAATCGGAGTATATTTAACCAATGTACCTTTCAAAACCCCAACTTGAACTTGCATGTGTAGGGATCTCTCCTGAGCTTAGGGTAAGAGATAATGTGATGGAAGAGGTGTCTAGTACGGTGATGGAAGTGGGATATAGGTACCACACAGAGGGGCAGTGCCAGGACAGGAAAAGTTGGACTGTTATTTATTCTACAAAATCTGTGAACCCACCATGGACCAGTTGCTGTACTGGGTGATGGGGAACACCTGGGGACCACATACATATGGCTCTGCTCTCTTGGTGTCTATTGTCCAGTGGTTAGGGCTGTGACCCTCACACTGGGGAGAGGACAGAAAGGAATGTAGACAGCAGAATCCATGGAGATCTGAAATGGGAAATTCCTGAAACAGGGGATGAGAGGACATGTTTGATAGGGGAAGAGACAAGGTGTAGGTGTAAGATGACATAGGAGTCATGGGGGCAGTGAATTCCACAGGAAAAAGAGAGAACCATCCAGGGAATCATAGGGAGAGGACGGGGTGTTAGGACCCATGTTGGTCACCCCAGTAGGGTGAAATGTTAAAGCTTAGATGAATGTCCTCTATAGCTGGCATGCTCATTCAGGTCTCTGGTAAGTCTGGAATATTCTGTCTTAATATACCTCTCCTACTGGGAGAGCAGAAGTACTGGTAATGCCGCTAGTACAGGAGTGAGCCACCTAAGGATTTCTGGGGAGTTTTACGAATATACAAGAAGACTTGCAGGTGCCTCAAGTCTTTCTCAATCTGGAGGAACCCAGCCTTTCCCTTCATCTTCCCAAATGCCGCTCTGATTCTTGTGTGATCCTCATTCATTGTGGGGGGCTGTCAGCAGAATAACACCAGGGGACACCCTAGGTTTTGGGAATGAAAGAGCCACGGAGTCATGTAATTGAACCGGCTGGCTCCTGAGAAGCTGATGCCCAGGGCCCTGGGGCTGGGCTATGACAAGAGCCAAACTCATTTCTCAAGGGAGGACCTGAGTTTGTTCTTGCACAAAGTCTACAAAATCTATATAATGCTAATTACAGGAAATGGAAATTCCGAGATCATAGCAGAAGAATTTGGTGTGGAGATTAGTTTCAGCCAGGGAAGGAAAGCTGGAAAATCATCCAGTTAATGAGCAAAATTCACAGGATCTATAAAAAGATTTTCTCTCTCTGTGCCAGAAGTCTGTTTCTCAGAGACTTTCTGAACCAGGAAATCTTCCTGCATCCAGAGAAAATGATGTGCTAGTCATCCAGGACAATTGACGGCTCCAAGGGTCACTCTGCTATTGTGGTATTTGACTAGAACTGTGTCAGTTTCACCAGGTCCCAGGCAGACTCTGGGGTCACAATTGTGCCATGATGGGGAGTGTTCTTTGGGAGCAGGAGCCTGTGTAGCCTTGGGGGGAGCTACACAATGTGGCCAGAGATGCCAGACTGGGGCCTCATCTTGAGGATGTTGGGGTACCTTTGGGATGAACCAGTGCAGGGCTGGAGAAAGGGGCACAAGAGGCAACTTTGGAGGACCCTCCTTCAGCACTGAGGGTGCTTTAGAGGAATTCCTAGAGGAACCAGGGATTTGGGGGGTAAAGAGGGCTTTCTCAGCATCCAGAAGATACTCATCAAGCCTTTGATGTCCCTGCATATGGGGGTCAACTCCCAGGTCAGGGAAGTGAAAACTCAAAAGAAGGAGTAGATCAAGATATCTCTTTAGTGTCTTTATCTTTTTAATAATTAATTTTAGTTTTTAGACTGATTGCACACACATATGTATATAGTTTATACATTTTTGTCTACCCCAAGGTTCTCACATCACCTTGTCACCTGTGAACCATCATCTTTATCTCTTGTGCCCATCCCTACCTCAATTTTACCCCCTTGTTCTATGCTTCAGTTCTGCTGACAGTTAATTAAAAAAATTTCTTTTCTCTTTGTTTGTTTTCCCTATATCCTCATATAAGTGAGACCATCAGTATTTCTCTTTTTCTTTCTGACTTCTTTCTGCTAATATGAATTCCTTCTAACTCCATTCATGTTGCTGAGAATGACATCTGTTTGTCTTTTTTGCTTGATAATATTCCATTGTGTACACATACCACAACTTTCTGATCCATTTGTCTGTTTTGGAGCATTTGAGTTGTTTTTATATATTTCATATTCATGTTTAATACTTCATATTCTGACTATTGTAAACTGTGCTACAATAAACATCTGAGTGCAGTTGTCCTTTTGAATTAGGGTTTTTGTACCCTTTGGGTAGTTTCCCAGAAGTGGGATTACTAGATTGAATGGTAGCTCCATTTTTAATAGTTTAAAGGTCCTCCACACAGCTTTCCATAGTGACTAGACCGCTTTTCATTCCCACCAGCAGTGTAAAAGTGTTCCTTTCTCTCCGCATCCAAGCTAGCATTTGTTGTTGCCCAAATTTTTTTATATGGGCCATTCATACTGGTGTGAAATCGTATCTCATTTTGGTTTTGATTTGCATTTCCCTGATTAGTAATGATGTCAAGCATTTTTTCATATGCCTATTGGTCATATGTATTTCTTTAAGAAGTCTTTTTAGCTCTTCACCTCATTTTTTGACTGAGATTTTTGCTTTGTTAAGTTGTGTGAGTTCTTTGTGGATCTTTGTTTTCAGACTCTTATACTTGTATGAAGTGCAATTTTTTCATCATTCAGTTGGATGTCTTTTTGTTTTGGTTATTGTCTCTTTTGCTGTACAGAAGCTTTTTGTTTGATGTAGTTCCAGCTGTGTATGTTTTTCTTCATTTTTTTTAAAGCACCTGTAGATGTGTTCTGAAAGGGGTTTCTGAAGTGTAAGTCTTGGAGTGTTTTGCCCATATTTTCTTCTATGTATATTATGATTTCAGATCTTATATCAAAGTTTTTATCCATTTTGAGTTGGTTTTTGTAGATGGTGTGAGGGAGTAGTCTAGACTCATTTTTTGATGTAACAGTCCAGTTTTTCTAGCACCATTTACTGCTGACTTTACCTTTTATATAACCACTTGAGCCTTTTACCACACTGTTCATTTTTGACTATTGTAGAATACGAATGATAAAATTTGATAAAATTTTATAACACAACCTTTCTAAAACTGAGATTTGTTGGCAAATTTCTTTGTAAGAGGAATATCTGTTTCATGTGACTTTTGCTTCCATCTCCATATAACATGATATCAATATTATGAAGTTTGATAACAAATGAGTAATATTGAATTTAAGAAAGCTGTTTTGTTTCCTATTTTCAGCATGCAGATGCTTCCTGCATAATGAAAGTGAACCTGAAGGTCAAAATGGAGAATCTTATGAGTGAGAACAACTTCCCCAGAGCCTTCTGTGAAACTGTTTTCCTTTTCCCTTCCACATCCTGAGATCTTGAAGTTCTAGAAAATTAATACTTGAAGTTTTAGCTAGATATTACTATATTACCAGGAATTATCCAGAGAATTCTATGTATAACTCATTTAATGTTCATATGAAGGTGATATGATCACCTCTGTTTTACAAAGGAGGAGGCAGAGAAAGGTAGTCTACACTGTGCCAAAGTTAGTAGTTGTTTTAACCAGGGTTTGAATACAGGCAATTGGACTCCAGAACAAATGCTAATAACACACGTGTAGTTTTGTTTCCTATGATAGATATGAGGGGGCTTGGTGGGAATGAGGTGTCTATTCTTTGATGGTAGAGTAATTGTACGAAGAGTCCTGCTCTGTCCTTGGTGCTGAAATTTGACTGGGGGTGGGTGGGTGGGGGGAGGGGGACTCCTTTATTTCAAGAGTCTGACACCTTTTCTCCTTCCAAACTCAGTTTCTCTCACTCCCTACTTATAGTTATGACTATTTTCATGTGCTCACAGATTCCTAAATTAAGTAAACATTTGGTCCTAAGCTCAAGTTTAAAGGAGGGAGAAATGGATGAAGGCAGTTAAAAGATATAAACTTCCACTTATAAAAGAAGTCATGGGAATGTAATATATAGATAGTGACTATAGCTAATAATACCATACTGCATATTTGAAAATAGAGTAGACATTAAAAGTTCTTATCACAAAAAACTGTTTTGTAACCATGTAAGATGCTAACAAGACTTATTGTAGCAATCATTTTGCAATATATACAAGTATCAAATAATTGTCTTATACATCTAAAACTAATATAATATCACCCAATTATATGTTAACAATATGACAGCTATATTTCAACAAAACAACAAAAAGTCCAGGTCCATATTTTGCCCACGTTGCTATCTTCCCTTTAAAACCAAGGTAAAAAAAAGTAGAAAAAAAAAGTAGAAAAGTAGAAACTTCAAGTTTCTACCTTGAAGTCTTTATGATAATAAGCCTTGTATGATTGAACAGATTTTCTTCTTTGCTTCAATTGCTAGAGAAGTTTTTGTTTTTCAGATGACTAAAAATTCCTTTTTGTTTTTCAAAAATTTGATTATTATTTTTAGTGCAACTTCCTATTGGGATGAGAGAAATTAAAAAGTTAGTCTTCTCTGGATTGGGGCTAAGTTCATGCTGAGCAACTTTGGAAATGGGCACTCGGGAATAGAGTGGTTAAAAATATTAGCTATTACCATTCATTAGTGCTCTAATAAAAATGACACCTGCTTTGCAGGAGTGTTTTAAGTTAAACATGAAATCATACATGTAAAAAGTACTTTATAAAATGAAAGGTATGCTTAGAGATACACAGTTTTACATTTATGCAAATTTTGATTAACAGCTAGATCATAAAGTCTTAATTTTTCCCTATCCCTAGACAAATTCTAGTGAAATCTAAAATGGCAATAAAAAGAAAGCATAAAAGTAATTCAGGCACATTGTTTCAAAAGATAATAATGAAAGGAAAAATATAATGTTTAAAACAGCAGCGTTTCCACTGATGGGAGTTTGGTACTTTTATTGTGTGTTCCTTCTTCCTCTCTCTGATAAACCTGCTTCATAAACTCATTCATTCCTTTTTCCTCCTTGTAAGATGGTTTGTAGTCTACATATTTCTTTTGGTGCCACCTGGATAAAGTGGAGCAATTCCTCCATCTTGATATTCTTAATCACATCTGCATATTCTTTCTTTCCCCCCATCCCATGTGTATCCTGTCCCTCCCCCCAACCTGCCTTAGTCTCACAGTCCTCAGATGTTTGTTGATATCCAGTAGTTTTCAAAAGTGTCTAAGTAGACATTGTTGAATGTCTTGGTATGTATTTTTACATCTCCTTGATCCATTTGTCCAAGAAAGGAGATTTATTTTGCTTCTATGTCCTCAGCTACTGTAAATAGTGTTGCTGCAAATATGGTAGAACATGTGGGATTTTTTTGGCTGGTGGTTTAATATTTGTGGATCCATGCCTCAGAGTGGGGTTGCCAGGCCATTTTTAGGTATTTCCATTTTTAGTTTCAGGTATTTCCATTTTCAGGTAAGTCCAGGTTGCTTTCCAGAAATTGTATTGCTAGAAATGGATTCCTTTTTGAAAATTATTGGAGATTTAAAAAATTTGTGATCGGTTTGTTCAGTTCATCTTTTTCTTCCTATAATTTAGTCTTGATAGATTATGTTAGTCTAGAAATTCAACCGTTTCTTCAAGGTTATCATATTTATTATCATATAGTTGTTCATAGTAATCTCATACAATTGTTTGTATTTCTGTGTTATCTGTGGTGATTTTTCCTCTTTTGTTTATGATACTATTTATGTTTTTCTCTCTTCCTTTTTCTGTTTACCTGGAAAGGTTTCCTATGCCTGTCTTTTTATTCTCCTTCTGAGTTCCCCACGATACAGATGTTGTTTCTCTTTAAGAGTATAAGATCCACAAACTCTTATACAATTTTTATTTAAAAAATTCTTTCTTCTCTACTTTGTTCTATCTTTGTGTTTTACCTCATTGTGTCTTCAAGTTCATTAATTCCATTGCTTCTGTTTGTCTGCTGTAAGGGCCCTCAACTGCATATTTAAAGCTTGTTCTAGTGCTTCCTAACTCCTTTATTTCTGAATGTAGTTGCCTCATATTTTCATTACCTTTATTCTGTTGTTTTATATCCTCCATTTTAAAAAAAAGTTCCATCAGCACTGCCAGAATGTTGTCCTGAATTCCTGTTCTGTCATGCTCTGCAGCGCCACTGAATCAGGCTTCCTTTTAGGGTTTCTTGGTTATGATATTTGTACTGTGTTCTTCTGTCTCATCATGTTTGATTTTGTATGTGTGAGGGAAAATTTTCACCATTGTTTTTAATGTCGGAGTAGTCATGGGCCCCTAAGCAGCAGGGGGTGGTGGGTTTCAGAGTGCCCTGGGGCTATCAGGACTAAAGGATCACCATGCAGTAGATGAAATTCTGGTTGTGAAATTATTTGTGGGGGGTGGGGGTAGCAAGTACTTTAGGTATCTCAGATGATTTGGATGTCTCATTCTGGGCTGGGGGGTGGTGGTGGTGGCCGCTGTTTCATTTGACTGGACTTCAGTAGTTGTCTCTATAGGGAAGTCCAGGTGCTATGATTTCATTCAAGTGACAGCTATAGGCTTCAAGCCTACAACTTGTAGATTCCAGCCAGTAGTCCTTGCTCTGTGCCTCATCTCCTCGCTCTCTTGCCACACCCCTTGGCCTGGGCCTGCTCCTGTGCCCATCATTCAATGCAATGCTGGGACTTGGGAACCCTGATGTTTGTGTGTGCCCAAGTCAACAGGTGTATGGGCTTCTGCATGGCAGCCTCTCTGCTCTCTTGTGGATTGTATTGTCCTGTTGTTACTACTTTGAACAAAGTTCATTTGGAGTTTTCCCTGCCCCTTGCCCCTTTCAGATGGGCTAATGCTGCTATTATGTATGCTGACAATCATTTTTTCCCCTCAGGGGTTTTTGCCTTGTTTTGCATCAATCTCCACTCTGCCACCATCTTACTGGAGAGATGGTCTTGATATAAAGTCTATAAAGAGAAGGACTATGTCATATATGGGTTGTATGTTATATAATACTGGGCAGAAAATGTAAACTCTATGCACCTGTTGACTGATGATCTGATTAAATCTTTTAAAGCAAACGAGAGCTTGGCAGAGTTCCTAGAATAAGATAAGTACTGAGTAAAAGGGAGTTATTACCATCATGTTTTCTGAAACTTGAAGAAGGTAAACAATGTTACATGACCCTGTGTTGACCTGGGAGATGTACCTAGGCAATTAGAGTCTTCTCACCTAATCCCTCTATTGCCCCAGAGATCCTTTGGATATAGAACCTAACCTAACCCTTTGAGGCCTGACTGGCCCAGGAGAAGAGTGGGCATGAGACTTTTTTTCGTGTGTCCGACTGTGTTAGTGAGTTTGGCACAGCCCCTTCTTGCTGCTGACTCATCCTGAACTGGTTGGTGTCTTTTCACATAAGACTTTATGCAACACTATCTGTATGTTGAAATGTACAACTGCTCTGTTTGAACATACATGTAGGGTTTTAATTTACATTAATCTCTGTTAAATCTTTCATCTTAAATTTGGCTCACATTCCAAACTGTCAAATTATTTTTTAGTTCTGATCCTATGTGCAGCTTGCTTGTTACTTTGACTAAGTTCATAGGTCATTTATGTATTTGAACTACAAACAAAGATGTCTTCTGTTGCCTATACTGAAAAGAAAAACTGCTATATAAAACAAATAGGCTTGTTTGTAATAGAGAAGAACGGTAGAATGGTGCTATATTAAGTCTCAGGGAAATAGCTCACTAAAACCCTTTTTATTGTGGAAAATCTCAGACTAATATAAAAATATAGAGAATAATGTCATGATGGGCTCTGTCTTCATCACCCAGCTCAATAATCAACTCACTGTAACTTCATCTCTGCCTGCTACCCTTAAGCCCTGATTATTTTGAAGCAAATCCCAGACATCATGTAATTTTATTCATGAGCATTTTTGTTAATTTCTCTAAAAGAATATCATCTGCCCATGAACAGCAACTGAAATCTAGGCCTGGACAGCATCACCACATAGGTCAAGGTCCCAAATGAGGACATTGCTCAGGGGCAAGGTGAGACACTGTGCCCACCGAGATGGGTGAGTGGGGCATCCAGGGGGACTGGACCCAACAACTTCTTTCATTCCACTCAACTCAGCCTTGACCCCAACTCCCTATACTGTCCTTTAGGATGACCAGGGACACTCTGAGAACTGGTTTGCAGTGACACAGGTTGCATAGGGTCTCCAGGCTCTTGGGAGAGTTTGATGTGACAAAGAAATATGAATAAGCATTCAGGTGATTATTATGAGTGAAACAAGTCTTTACTGTTACCATCATCACCATTACCATCACCATCATCACCATGGCCATCACCATCATCACTGTCTCCAAAATCATCACCATCTCCATCACCATCACCATCACTATCATCACCATGGCCATCATCTCCATGGCCATTGTCTCCATGACCATCATTATCACCCTATCACCATCATCATCATCACCTTTATCAGCTCTGTCAGGGCCTTTGTACTAACACCAGTGTCCCTCTGGGAAGATGCAGCTGTGGGGGCATAGCATGACAAGGAGAGCATGGGCTAGGCTTACCCCTCCTCACCCACCCCCTCACTGCAGCCCCTTCTGTCATGACGTTTTTTCTTTTTCTTTTTCTTTTTTATTATTATTATTTTTAAAAAATATATATTTTTTATTTATATATATATAAATTTCACAACTTTGTAATCTCAAGGGTTTGCCCCCCCTCTCCTCCCTTCTCCTCCTTTCCCTCCTGTTCATAGTTGTGCGTTTCATTTTGGTGCTTAGCTTGTTTTGACTTTCCTCAAGGCTTTTATTTATTTATTTTCTTTCTTTCTTTCTTTTTTTTTTCACTATATCCCATACATTAGTGAAACCATTTGGTTTCTGCCTTTTTCTTTATGGCTTGTTTCTGCTAATATGATTTTTTCTAAATGCATCCATGTTGTTAGGAAGTCGTCAAATTTGTCATTTTTAATTGATGAGTAATATTCCATTGTGTATATATACCACATTTTTTTCATCCAGTCCTCTGTTTTGGGGCATTTAGGTTGTTTCCATGACCTTGCAATTATAAATTGTGCTGCAGTAAACATCCGGGTACAGGTGTCCTTTTGTACACACATTGAGGTCTCTTTTGGGTAGATTCCCAGAAGAGCAATTGCTGGGTCAAATGGTAGTTCCATTTTCATTAGCTTGAGGGTCCTCCACACCCCTTTCCATAGTGATTGAACTAGTTTACATTGCCACCAGCAGTGTAGTAGTGTTCCTTTCTCTCCACATCCTCACCAACAATTTGTGTTGCCTGTTCTTTGGATGTGGGCCATTCTTGCTGGTGTAAGGTGGTATCTCATTGTGGTTTTGATTTGCATTTCTCTTATTACTAGTGATGTTGAGCAATTTTTCATGTGCCTGTTGGCCATTTGTATTTCCTCTTTGGAGAAGTGTCTTTTTAGTTCTCCCCATTTTTTGATTGGGCTTTTTGTTTTGCTTTTGTTTTGTTGTGTGAGTTCCTTGTGGATCTTCGTTATTAAACCCTTATCACTCATGTGGAGAGCAAAGATTTTTTCCCATTCAGTTGGGCATCTTTTAGTTTTTTCTGTTGTCTCTTTTGCTATACAGAAGCTTTTCAGTTTGATGTAGTCCCATCTGTTTATGTTTTCCTTCATTTTTTTGCCGTCTGTGGATGTTTCCAGAAATGGATTTCTGAACTGTAGTTCATGGAGAGTTTTGCCCAAGTTTTCCTCTATGTATGCTATGGTTTCAGGTCTGATCTCTAAGTCTCTTAACCATTTTGAGTTGATTTTTGTACATGG
>PVHY01022408.1:0-22428 GCA_004024945.1 Uropsilus gracilis
GTGCTGTGCTGTGCAGAAAAACAAGTGTGAGGAAGTGCTGTGCAGAAAGACAAGTCCTTGCAAAAATCGTGTCCCTTTTGAAACCCGCAGATGTGCCAAGATAACCTCCCAGTTCCTGTAACCTCACCCTTGGCAACAGTATATAAACTGGGCTTGTGTTCATTTCGGGGCTGCTCCAGGTGACTGGGACCCTTGGACCTGGTTTGCTGAGTAGCCCCAGCTAGTTGAAAATAAAACTGCTCCTTGCTTTTGCATGATCATTGTCATCTGAGCCTCTCTCGCGTTCGAAATATCCCGTTCCCCTAACAGTATTAATAAGTTTATAGCTTACCTAACACAAAGTTGTATTCCTGGGATAAATAAAGTTCTTTATGCCATGGTCATCAAACAGCAGTATGAATGAATGAGGAAGAGCAGCCCGTTTCTCAGTTTTGCCTCAAATTAAAATCATATTGACTTCTGAAAGAAAAATTAAGTTGAAATGTAAAATGACAATGGTGTCAAGTATCTTGATAATAAAGCCTACCCCTGTCTGTGCACAGCAGAAAGAAAACTAACCAAGACTGGAATTTGGGGGCAATATTAACTTTCATTCTCTACTTTCTTAGCTTCTGCTTTTTGGAGTAGTTTTAGATCTACAGAAAATCTGGAAGTAGTTGCAAATGCCAAGAGTTCCTGAATGCCCTTCACCCAGTTTCCTATAAGGCACACTTCTGACATTACTATGGCACATTTGTCAAAGAGAAAAGCAACACTGGTCAAGGACTACTAAATTTTCCAGGATTAAAATATCCTCTGGAAAAGTGCTTTTGGTCTCCCAAACACTATGTTAATCAGCACACCTATATATTTTCCTAATAGGATCACTTTCAAATAATTTAGTAAAACCTATTTTAGGATTTAAAAAAAACAAGCCACTTACTTTAGGAAGTACTTTCGACTCCTGTCCCTTTAATTTTAAGTCATAGCTGAATGTCTTACTTAAAATTGCAGGGCAAAGGTTCCATGGTGATAAACTCAAAGAGTTTATCAAATGTGTTGTTTTAGCCCTTAACTCCATCAATGATCAGCCATGCTGTCACCAATAATAAAGCCAAGGAGATGCTTTTAACTATAGCCTCAAATTTGTTAGAATTCGGGATAAAAAGCTCAAATCAAGAAAGCAGAAGGCAGAAGTTATTTTATGAAATTAATTATCAACAAAAGTTTTCCCCCTCATTGTTACAGATAAGACAAAAATCTTTCCAGTCTAATTATGAATATAAATTTGAAAACAACTACTTCATGAAGAGGCAATAGAGCATGCTCGATTGGTTTTAAAAGGCATATTCCCCCCCCCACATTTAAAAATTTCTGAAATCACAACGTGATGGCCAGATGGGTATTTCAAGAGTTGCCACTGCCAGAGACACACAGAGTGCACATCTTAACAGCTTATCAGTGTTCACAAACACACAAAGCATGGACACATCTCTGAACTGAAATACTGACACTTAAACTAATTCATTTCACACATTTTTTTTCTTTTACCCATGTAGTAGAATGTTATTTTGAAAAGTTTTAAGTCAAAAAATGTTTTGTTTTGTTTTTTGAGACTAGGTCTTGCTATTTTTGCCCGTGGAACCGCAGGCTCTCGTTGCCCAGGGTACCACAGACTCAAGCAATCCCCAGCCTCAGCTTCCCAGGTAGCTGGGATTACAGGCACGCGCCACCACGCCCAGCTATTTTTTTTTGGAACTAGGTCTCGCTACGGGCCCCAGGCAGGACTCCTACCGCGATCCCTAGCCCCGGCCGCTTCATAGGCTGAAGCTTACAAGCACGAGCCACCGTGCCCGGCCTTGTTTTTTTTTTTGAAACTAGGTCTCACTATTTGTGCCCGTGGAACCGCAGGCTCTTGTTGCCAGAAGGCCACAGACTCAAGCAATCCCCAGCCTCAGCTTCCCAGGTAGCTGGGATTACAGGCATGCGCCATCACGCCCAGCTATTTTTTTTGGGAACTAGGTCTTACTACGGGCCCCAGGCGGGACTCGAACTGTGATCCCTAGCCCCGGCGCTTCATAGGTTGAAGCTTACAGGCACGAGCCACCGTGCCCGGCCTTCAACAAGAATTTCTGAAAGCCTCCAATGATAAGAAAACTGAACTGTGGTTTCTCTTCTTTCGGTGGTGCATTAAATAACTGATGGCCATTTAGCATTCAAAATGGAGTAATTCAGTTGACAAATCTTACAGGAAAGTTTGATAAACTACCGTAGCTTGAGAAACTACCTTAATTCGAGATACCTTAAATGAAAACAGAAAACAAAGGCCTCCCCATCAGAAAGCACACATAATTAATACATAAGTTTGCATTTTGACAATAAAAGGGTACGTTTTCCAAAGCTAAGAGTTTCTTCAAGTGAAAATAAGACCTTCTGCAAATTTCCTTCTCCGGCATCAGATTCCTCCACTAAATGCAAGGAACACGGAAGTAGGAATGCCTGATTTTAAGGGAATTCTTTTAACCACTCAGTTTCTAAGGTTCTTGGCTGTGAAGAAAAGAGGCATCAATAAAGGTAGGTTCAACTGAATATTCCTAAAAACTACAGAAAAAAAAATCCTAAAATCACATTTTCAAATAATATTAGTTTCAGAAGTCTTTAATGATCAATTTCTTTTGTGAGGGGGGGGTGTGTTGGAGAAAAAGAAAGTCAACATAGTTTCCCACTTTAAAGTAGCATTAAATACATTCACCAGGCTGTGCAACCACCATCACTACCCACATCCAGAACCTTTTCATTATCCCAAACATAAACTGTTTCCACTGAACAAAAACTCTTACTACAACACCTGGTAAACTACTGTCTTTGTTTCTATAAATTTGCCAGTGGGAGATACTTCATGCAAGTGGATTCATACAGTAATTGTGTGTGTGTGTGGGGGGGGTGGCTTATTTCTCCAGCGAGTATTTTGGTAAAGCTGAGAACGAACCCTAAAGTATTAGGTTTCTCATAACTTAAACATACTGACACCACCTCTGAACGAAGCAAACAGCTCTCCCAGAAATCCTGCAGTCCCCCGGCCGCCTCAAAGGCAGAAAGGATCGCAGACACACCCTTCCTTAGTCTCTAGAAGAGCCTGGTTAAAGCAGCTGTTGCTCAAGAAGCAGGCACTTGAGGAGGGTTCCGGGCCATCCTGGGATAAGGGGCTAGCGCCAAGAGAGGTAAGGGAGCTGTGCAGGCTTGTCAAGCCAGGGGTAAGAAAAGGCACGGCTTCCCCAAGGCACCCGGGCCCTGAGCTGGCCTCCTCTCTGCCTGCCGGCAGTGCCCACACCCTGACACTTAGGTTGGGCGACACCTGTCAAGAGTTGAGGTCAGACTGCTGTCGAGTCACTGAGAATGCCACCAATGCAGGAAGCTTCACGGGGTCATGAGTCACCTTCCATGGCTCAGAGGTCCGGGCAGGCCTGCCCCACCCCGCCCAGACAAACCACCCAGTTAGGACCGAAACGAGCGAGAAAGACACAAAAACTGGCAGAAGGAGAAACCCCCGCGGCCAGAGAGAGCTAGCGAGACTCCCAGGCAGGCCGCGGAGAGTAGGGGCTGAGCGGGAAAGATAAGGTCGAGGGACACCGGGGCAAGGTGGCGACAGACAGACAGAGGCCGGCTTCTGGGTCCAGGGCTCGGGGAGCAAAAGCAGAGGACAAAGTTGGCAGGGGGCGGGCGGAGGGGCAAAAAAAGGGCAGCGGAAGAGAGACAGCACGGGAGACGACACGCAGGAGCCAACCGCGACAGGTAGGCGCGACAGGTAGCGGGGGGCGCCCCTCTCCCAGCGTTGCCTCGCACCCCAGGGCGTCCAGCCGCGCCCCGGAACGGCCGGCGATGGCCACTGACAGGATCTCCAAGCGCTCTGGCCACCGAGGTCCAGGTCCAGCGCTGTGGGGTGACCTTGGACGAGACGCCACGGGAGGGGGGGGACCGCCTCGGTGTCGCGGTCCCCGCGCCCACCACTGGCTGGAGGCCGCAGGAGCCAGAGCGGCGACAGCGGCGACAGCGGCGACACCCGCTCCGACCGCCCGTGCGCGGGTCGTGTCTCCCAGCGAAAGGGCCTGGCGGGGCAGGTGGCGCGCGCCAAGACTGGCCGAGACGCCCCCGAAACCTCTCGGGCTCCCCGCCCAGCAGCGACCGCCGCCCGCGGTCCCGTCTCCGCCGTTACCTGCCAAGGGCACCGCGCTCACCTAGCCCGCCAGCGAGACACTTTCCGCCGTCCGCGCCAGGCCCGCTGAAGCCGCAGCCGCTGCGACTACCTCAGTCTGCGCCTCACGCCCCCGGAAACGCTTCCCAGCCCCGCCCCCGAAACTGCCAGTGCTTCCGGGGGCGCGTCAGCGAGAAAGCGGAGTGCGCATGCGGGACTCGTGTTGGGGCGGGGCGTTGGGAGGGCGCGCCGAGGTCGTCGGTGCATGCGCAGTATAAGGTGGTGGGAGTTTATGGGGGTTTAGGGGACTGGGAAGCTCCCGCTGGGCGTTAGATGGACAATACCCAGTCCTCTGCCCTTTTGAAACTTAGACTGTCTTAGGTTAGCTAGCAGATGTTGTATCAAACTCCTATCTGCTTTCACACTGCCTACCCCTGTGTGTGTGGCATGTAGTGGCTGCTCAGTAAATATTCAGGAAAAGGAACCCATGTGTTAATAATGTTCTGGCTCTGGTATCACAGAGCTGGGCCCAGGACAGGAGCTGCGCTCCAGTTCTCCTGAGCCCAACACCCCTGTCTGTAACTACCTTCCTCCAGCCGCCAACACACTATGTAGAGGAAAGGGCTTCAGTTAACTGGGCTCAGCCTCTTACCTTTGAACCCATCCAAAGACCAAGGTCCCTCTGCAGAAGAGCTAATTTACATGAACCCAAAATCCAGGCATCTGCAAGGATTTAGTCCGAACCTTTTGGACTTAGGATAGATGCTCTCCCTGAATCCCACAGACCTCTTTGATGTGGTCTGTGCCTTAGTTCAGACTGTCCGGTTCTCAGCTGTTGTTTCTGTCTTGCTTTTAGGCGCTGTAGACATCCCCTCTCCACCAGTGTCCAGAGAGGAAGCTGATAGTTTCTGAAGGAAGTTTGCAAGGAAATGCTAGGAAACAAAATCAAAGGAAATATTAACGCTTAGAAATGGAACTAGGTGCAGGACAGCTGGTCAAAGATTCTACTTCAGGAGTACATTTTCCAGCTCCCTTTTAAAGTGAATTGTAGTGCATACTCTCCACCATGACCTCCAAGAATTCCCACTTACAGAATATTCTAGTAGTTTTTATCCCTCTTTTAGTATTTGCTCTCCCCTACCCCCATCCCCACCCCCTGTCCCCCAAGAAAATCCTCAATTTGTTTACTTCCTAAAGGATCTGCCTTGACCTCAAGGGAGGTAGACTGACTCATAGTCCAACCATGGCAAGTTCATTCTCATTAGCAGTAGTTAGACTAGCATCCAGTCATCCTGCCAACTTCTGGCCAACACTAGCATCCAGTCATTCTGCCAACTTCTGGCCAACAATAACAATGACATGTACTTACTGTACAAGTCACTGGGGTTTCTGGACTTTTTTTTTCCTCCAAAGTCCATTGTAACTTCTCGTTGAGCATGTCCCTTGAGTGTCTTGCCACTTTAATTTTCTTTCTAAGCTTGGAACTTTAACCAATACTCCGTGCCTGTGACTTAATAAGCAGATGCTAAGGTCAGCAATGTAGAAAGAGCAAGCACCTAGGTCTTCCATGACTTTAGGCTGCGATCCAACTTTGGACTGCTTGCTGCGTGTTTTGTTATATGAACCCAACAAATTTCTTACCTAAACTTTATGTCTAGGAATATTGTGGTATACACAGCTGTAAGTCTAACAGCAGTAAACTATATAAAATTGTCAGAAGAAATACCAAAACTACCCTTTTAACTACATAGATAAATGTGATTACAAGGGGCTGGGCACGGTGGTTCGTGCCTGTAAGCTTCAGCCTATGAAGCGATCGGAGTTAGGGATCGTGGTTTGAGTCCCGCCTGGGGCCCATAGCAAGACCTAGTTCCAAAAAAAATAGCTGGGTGTGGTGGCGCGTGCCTGTAATCCCAGCTACCTGGGAAGCTGAGGCTGGGGGTTGTTTGAGTCTGTGGTACCCCGGGCAACGAGAGCCTGCGGTTCCATGGGCAAAAATAGCGAGATCTAGTCTCAAAAAATAAAATGTGATTACAAGGAAGCTGGGGAAATCAGAAAAGGCCAGGAAGAAATCAGAAACAGAAGCCTGAGAAGTTAGCACTCATGCTCAGATGCACAAGACAGCTCAGTCTCTGTTGAGTGGCTGGTGCTTATGCTTTATTTACAAGCATTTTGGAAATCATCTCTGGAGATAGTTAAGCACTGGTGCTTCTAACCGGTCACAGGACATTTACCTGGGTCCAGACAGGATGAAAGCCAAGTTGGAGCATCAAGTGGTGACCCAAGAAAAGATATATCTTCAGAAAGGGGAGAGAGAACAGGACAGTGACAGGAAGCAAGAAAATTTGTCTTTCCTTTGTCTATATGTGGGAGGGTAAAACATTTCCACAGTTCACATGACCACAGTATTTTGTGGTTTAAAAGTCCACAAGCAGACTATTTTAATTTAAAACGGCCAGAGTGGAAGGATGGAAAGAAAGTTGCAAATAGGAAAATATAAAAAGCAGAAACTTTACAAAACATAAAGTGGAAAAATTAATTCAGTTGGATTAACCACAATACGTTGACATATTTTGCAACCTAAACCTTCTTGTTAAGAGATGGTAACACAGCTCTTTTTTTTTTTTTTTAAATCAAGCTATGTGTTATTTAAGACATAAAGAAAACTTGAAGTGAAAGAATGTGAAAGATTCTTTCTGGAGCCTGTTAGCTACATTAACGTTGGGTTGAACAGACTTTCAAAATGTTGCTAGAAATAATGCAGTGAGTGATATTATTAGTTTCAATAACTTGCTGGCCTGAGCAGAGCTTTAAGCATGAAGAAAACTTAGAATGAAAAATGGGTAGTACCTTTTTTTTTTTTTTTTTTTTTTTTTTTTTTTTTTTTTTTTTTTTTTTTTTTTTTTTGGAGACTAGGTCTCCTTATTTTTGCCTGTGGAACCGCAGGCTCTCATTGCCTGGGGTACCACAGACTCAAGCAATCCCCAGCCTTAGCTTCCCAGGTAGCTGGGATTACAGGTGAACACCACCACAACCAGCTATATCTTTTTGGAACTATGTCTCACTATGTTGCCCCAAGGGGGACTCAAACCATGATCCCTGGTCCTGGCCGCGGCTTCCTAGGCTGTTGCTTACAGGTATGCGTCACCATGCCCAGCCCACAATAGTCCTTTTTAATGAGACATAAAGGTTCCATGCACCAGGGGTACATAATTATTCCAGATTGTATACACAGAGCCATATAGCTTTAAGTGATGAGAGTAAAAATGGATAGAGCCATAGGAAGCTGGCAAATAGTGAAGATTGTACAACTAGCAAAGACTGTCTGAAAAACTTTGCTAGCCTTTCTTTTATGCACTTGGTGGGCTTGCCCTTGAACATAGAGATGGCCATGTGACTCTCTTTGGGGTGGGTATGTCACTTCCTGGTGGCAACTCTAAAGGCCTGTGCTTTCCTCATTTTTCTCTGCAATGGAGACCAGCAGTGCTCCCCATCAAAAAGTGTCCTAGAAAGAAGATAGTATGAAGGTAAGCCCCCCAGGTGACCAGACATGAAAATACAGAGTAATGAAGAAACTTGCTTTTGAGGCTGTAAGCTGCTAAGATTTGCCATGTCAGTACTGCTTGCAATAACATGATTCGTAAAGATATTTTTTGAATTGAGGTAGAGTTTGCATATAGAAAAATTCACCCATCTGGCTGGGCATGGTTGCTCGTGCCTGTAAGCTTCAGCTTACGAAACAGCGGGGGCTAGGGATTGCAGTTCGAGTCCCGCCTGGGGCCCGTAGCGAGACCTAGTTCCAAAAAAAATAGCTGGGCGTGGTGGCGTGCGCCTGTAATCCCAGCTACTTGGGAAGCTGAGGCTAGGGATGGCTTGAATCTGTGGTACCCCGGGCAACAAGAGCCTGCGGTTCCACGGGCAAAAATAGTGACACCTAGTCTCAAAAAAAAAAAGAAAAAAAGAAAAGGAAAGGAAAAAGAAGAAAAATTCACTCATGTCATGTAGTTATGTGATTTTTCACAAACCCATCAGTCATGTAACTGCCTCTAAAGTCAATATAAAGGATAGTTCTGTTGGTTCCAAATGTTCCCCAGTGCTCCTTTGCAAACAACCCTTTTCCCCTTACCAATC
This sequence comes from Uropsilus gracilis, assembly GCA_004024945.1. Taxonomy (NCBI): domain Eukaryota; kingdom Metazoa; phylum Chordata; class Mammalia; order Eulipotyphla; family Talpidae; genus Uropsilus; species Uropsilus gracilis. The sequence goes on from PVHY01022408.1 coordinate 8,303, forward strand.
CTGATCCATTTTCTGTCCCCACAGCTTTCTCTTTTCCAAGACAGAATCATAGCATGTATGACCTTTTGAGTCTGGCTTCCTCCACTTACCATAATGCATGTGTAATCAATCCGTGTTGTTGTAGATATCAAGTTTATTTCTCTTTATCACTGGATTGTAGTTCATCATGTGGCCATCCATGACTTACTTATCTACTTCCCAGGGGTAAAACATTTGAATCATTTCCTGCTCTGGTAATCATGTAATTCACTATAAATATTCATGTCTGCATTTTCATTTTTTATTTCATTTGAATGATTACTGATGAGTGGGACAACTGTTTTGTACTTTAAGTGTATATTAAACTTTTTAAGGAGTGGTCAAATTGTTTTCCAAACTGATTGTATTATTTTACAGGCCCCCATGTAGGATTCTACTGCTCCACACCCATTAACAACAGTTTTTAAAAACCATGTTAACAGATATGTAGCAGTGGCTCTTCGTGGTTTTATTTCACATTTCCCTACTATCTAATGGTGTTGATCACCTTTTCATTGTATATTTTCTATCTGATTCTTCTTTGGTTAAGTGTTTGTTCAAATCTCCCATCCTTTTTAAAAAATTGGGTTATCACCTTTCTTATGGTTGAGTGTTGAGGTTGTTGGTATGTTGTGGATATAAGTTCTTTACCAAGTATATTTGATTTGCAAATTTTTTCCTGCTGCTCTTGGATTACCTTTTAACTTCACTACTAGTATTTTTCAAAGAGAATATTTTTCTTTTTGTTTTTAATTTTAATATTTTTTACTCTAATTCAAGTTTTATTTTTCATTGAGGTAACATCAGTTTATAACAGTATTTGAGTCAAGGAGAATGTCTTTGAAAGAGAAGACATTTTTTATTTTGATGCAGTGCAAGTTATTAATTTATCTTGTGGATTGTGCTTTTGGAAGTTTTTGGAAGCTTTTGGAAGGAAAACTTTGTATCCAAGGAAATTTTGTGCAAACCAAGAGGAGAAACAATTCCCTTGTATTTTTTCTAGGTTTAGGATTTAGGTCTAAGATCCATATTCAGTTAATTTTTGTACATGGTACAAGATATGTTGAGGTTTAAGATGATTTTTTTTATGATCCCAGCACTATTTGTTGAAAAGACAAATTTTTAAAGTGCACACTTTCTCAGTAATTGACAGAAGAAATAAACATTGAACATGGTTTTGACATAACTGACATATAGAACCCTGAAGAATGTACATTGTGTGACTGATATATGATATGTTGTCAAGTTTAAAAAACTGTGCCGGGCACAGTGGCTCATGCCTGTAAGCTTCAGCCTATGAAGCAGCCAGGACTAGGGATCGCGGTTCGAGTCCCGCCTGGGGCCCGTAGCGAGACCTAGTTCCAAAAAAAATAGTGGGCGTGGTGGTGCGTGCCTGTAATCCCAGCTACCTGGGAAGCTGAGGCTGGGGATTGCTTGAGTCTGGTACCCCGGGCAACAAGAGTCTGCATTTCCACAGGCAAAAATAGCGAGACCTAGTCTCAAAAGAATAAAAAGAAAAAGAAAGTTTAAAAAACTGTGTACTGGGACATAAAAAAGTTTAACATGTCTCAAAGAAATATATCAACTATGAAATCTCTGATCTCAGGGGAATAAAGGAAGGAATCAATAGCAAAAAATAAGTCAAATATTCTGTTTTTAGATAAAGAATTGGGTTAAAAGAGAGGTTACAATGACACATTTTTAGTATTTAGGATTGAATGATCTGCAAATACCACATTCCAATTTTGTGTGTGTCTCAAAATGGATTTTAAGGAAATTTCTACCCTCTGTTTCCTAAAAAAGAAGAAAAATGTACAGTTCATGGGTTAATCAGTAACTTAAAAGACTAAAAAAAGGAAAAACAAACCCAAGGAAAGTGAGAGAAAGGACTTAAGAAAGATGGTCATATAGTAATTATTAAGAAAGATGGTTGTATAATAATTAGACTGAAAGCAGAGAATAAAGTTCATTTGTGGTTCTTTTTTGAAAAAACTAATAAAACCAGCAGAGCTCTAGAAGGATTTACAAGACTCTTCATACAGGTATCGCACACAGGCTATCAAGAATATCTTTACATGAATATGAACAGATAGCTAGAAACATAATACATACAACCATATATAAAACTGTGGGGAAGGAGAATAAACTATCCCCTTATTCATTAGGCCACTGTTTGGGGCTTTTTGCTTTTTGCTTGTATCCAATGGGGTAAAGCAATCATAATGGAAAATAAAAGATGGCGATTTAAAACTATGCTTATCTTCTGAAAAGCATGAGATTTGCCAAAGTAATCTCAGGAGGAACCTCAATGTTTTTTTGATCATCAGAATCACCCTGAGCTGAGTTTGACAACTAACACACGTGTAGAAGCAAAGACAGGTGCATTAACTACCTATGGCTAAACAATAAACCAGCCTCGATTTGGGGAATTAAAACAACAATATTTTATCCTCTGCTTGAAACTGTCTCTGAGGAGCTTGGCTTCTCTCTGCAGGGTGGGCAAGGTCTGTACCATACCAAAGGGACATGCCTGGGAAATGCCTTTCAAGATGATGTTGCAGGGGCTACAGAGGGGACCACACCAGACAAGCCCATTCTGAGCGTTTGCTGATATCTTATTTGTTAATATTCTTCTGGTCACATAGAGAAACTACAAAACACATGATGAAAAGGCATGGAAACAGGAAAGGGTGAAGGGTTAGTAAAGGTAAATCAATTGGTCAGTGCTCGCCATCTTAGTCACAATTACTCAAATTCTTACCACCTGCAAAACATTCCCCTTCCATCCTCATCCAGGTTCAAACGCCTCTTGAGGCTCAAAATCTAGACCTCATGACTCAGACCTCTGGATTTCAAGATCTGTGAGCTAAAATGGCAACTGATCTGTTCTTTACACCCACAACGTTTAACAGAGAACGGGAATAAGGTCACAGCAACAGAAGCTTCCTTCTGCAAAGGGGGAGAAGTGGAGCACGTAGTAGTCATTGCTGATTAGGTGCCCTAAGACCCCATCAGACAATTTGCAGGCATAATGAGGGGTAACCCAGGACCTCCAAACGTGTGCGCTGTAATGGGGTTCCTGGCCATCCATGTGCACAAAAACAAAGCATATTCGTGTGAAAGAACCTTAGCGCAATCAGTGTGCATGCGAGAAGACAGGAAACAGGTTCCTCGTCAAACATCTAAGTCCTCATCTCCTCAGGGGTAAATGCCCAGCCAAACAGGGTCCATCAGCAGGACGCTGAGGCCCAAGAGCTTGCCCCAAGCCTAAGGCACCTGGTGGGAAACCACAGGAAAGGGGCAGGAGGGGCCTGGCAAGTCTGGGCTGAACAAAGCAATCTCAAAGTACAAATCAAGACAAAGCTGCATTATCAGCCTCCTCACATGTCTCTCACCCACACGTCCCTTCTTCCAGGTGCCTCTACAGGTCTCCTCCACGCCCTCCAAGTCCCGGGTGCGAGTCCAAAGCTGAGAAGCAAACAGGTCCTTCCTTCCGTGTCTCCCCTTCTGGGTCTTTCTCCAAGCGTTCTCTCAGGCCCACCTGCCTCCAGTGCTTTATAGCTTCACCTGGTTGCTCACCTTCCCTCATCAGGGGGGAACAAAGCGCTTCCCTTAGTTATCAAGGTATTTCTGTTACAGATGGAGGCAGGTCTCCCAGTGCTCTCTAAGGTTCTCTTTGGTTGCTGGGAAATCCTTCCTTTTCCATCAGCTCCCTAGGTTCACTCTGAGGAGTAACTTAAATTGAATTTCAAAGGACAAAAACCTTGGAGTCCCTGTCTGCTTCTTCAATGTACCTACCTATAGAAGGTTGGAGAAATCTCCGCTCTTCTAATCCAAGCACGTAGCCCTTTTCCCCTTGTATCATGCTTGCAAACATTTGGACGCTCGCTGCTTTTGATTCCAGCCAACCCCAGGTGATCAAAGCCAAACTTCCACCTTTTTCTGTGGACTCAGCTAACTTACTGACTTACTGGTACTTTGGGATGGGGGTTAGGGAGATGGTGTTAGAATTTCGTGGACACATAATCTTACTAGGAGCCCTTCGTCAGATGAAAGTCACCATGGCCTTCATTTGATATTTGCCCCAAAACTGTATTTTTTTTTCTTTTTTGAGACCAGGTCTCGCTATTTTTGCCCATGGAACCGCAGGCTCTTGTCGCCCGGGGTACCCCAGACTCAAGCAATCCCCAGCCTCAGCTTCCCAGGTAGCTGGGATTACAGGCGCGCACCACCACGCCCAGCTATTTTTTTGGAACTAGGTCTCACTATGGGCCCCAGGTGGGACTCAAACCACGATCCCTAGCCCCGGCTGCTTCATAGGCTGAAGCTTACAGGCACGAGCCACCATGCCCGGCCCCAAACTGTATTTTGATACATGAATGTTTCACTGGTGGGAGAGGTCGGCCCTCAGGGAGTTGAATCTTCAAGCAGGCATGTTTTGGGTTTTCCATCCTTCCTAGTTACAGCTTGCCAAAGTGGCTGGTTATTCGACCTCTTCAGACATATCCCGTAGCAAGAAAGTCCTGTTCGTCCCTCGATGTCTTTCCCCAGCTCTAAAATTTCATCTGGCAACGTTTTTCTATTCATATATTTGTATCTTTATATATATCACACGCACGCATCTTCAGAAGTGTTCTCACAACTGAACACGGGGCGCCAGTTTTACCTCCTGTAACAGCCCCCTCATCTTCTTCCAGTCCCGTCTGTGTGTCCCCTTCTTACTTATTTATGTGGTCCCAAACCCAGTGCCCTCATAGGGGAGGTTTCTGTGATGGCAGCTTCCTCTGCACCAATCAGCGCTGCAGTCTGTCACTGCAAAACAATTCACCCCAAAATGCATGGCTTAAAATTACTCTCCTCACTCATGTGTGCAGGTCGGGTCAAGGATGACAGATTTAAGCTGGGCCCAGCGGGCAGCTCTCCCCCAGGCCAAGGGGCCATGCCCGTCTACTCATTGCAGGCTAGGCTCAGATCTGCCCATGCATTTTCATTCTGGGGTTCAGGCTGAAGAGACAGTTGGCTCCAGGGGAACTTCTTCCCATGGAGCACAGAGGAGCAAGAGACCCAGCCTCACTTTGCAAGCACAGTTAATGTTTTGGCTTCAGTTCATTCTGCTAAGGTCTCACTGGCCAAAGCAAGTCATAGAGTTAGAGTGCAGGTGAGGGCACTCCACTTCTCTCCAGTAAGGGGAACTGTGAACTCACGTGGTAAAAGGATACAGGGAAGGATGGAGATTCAGGGTCAATAACTCAATACATCCTGTGACTCTGTATAATGGAATGAAAAGAATTCTGAGCACTCCGTCTAGGAGAGAGATGGTGAAGGAGGAGGATGCATGGATAGAGAAGCCTGAATGGGGGGTAAGAGTCCAGAGGGGTTTGTGGTGTGACCAAGGGGGAAATCTCTGGGGCAGGAAGCATAAAAGTTCATTTAAGATAAGGGATGGGGCTGCCTTTAACCCCAGCCTTTGGAGGGAGACCGGGACTGACAATTGCTTGAGTCTACAGGTTCGAATCCTGCCTGGGGCATCATAGCGAGACCTAGTTCCAAAAAAAAAATAGCTGGGTGTGGTGGCACATGCCTGTAATTCCAGCTACCTGGGAAGCTGAGGCTGGGGATCACTTGAGTTCGTGGTACCCCGGGCAACATAAGGGATATTTATTTAATTTGTGAATTTAAGGAGCATGGTTTTTTTGTTTTGCTTCATTTCTTTTTTATTTGTTTGGCTTGTGATGTGAAATGTCATCCTGTCATCCTGGACTTTCAATAAGAACTGTTAGATTCACAGAAACCCTGCAGGAGTGGGGAGAGAAAGAGAGAGAGAGGAAGAGAGAGAGAGAGTACACAGCAGAGGAAGGGTCAAATTTCTTTGGTGACAAGGAGGTACAGGGACAGAAATGAAACGCATTTGGCATAAGCTGGAGCTTACATCCTGGGGGGAGTAAGCGAGGTCTACCTTGGCTACCTGCAGGCGTCTTGGAAGCCTCTGAAACTTGCCACAGGAGAACATGTTTGCTTTAGCAAACCATATTTGTACTTGAAAGGGCCAGGAGTCAAGCTGAAATCTGGGGAGGCTAACGTCCTAGTCCTTGAAGTTAAACCCACATCCCTGCCATTCTGCCTGGGGTTTTAATTCTTCCTGAACCCACATCCTCACTGTGCCCAGAGTTCAACCCTGAGCCTTATCGTGGAGAAGGGTCACCTTCCCAGCCCCTCCTCCCAGGACATGGCACCCTTCCTGTGGACTACCCACTCAGCTCTCTTTCCTGGCAGCAGACACAGTACTGCGTACCCCCCAAGCTGTGGGGGCTGCCTGCCCCAGCCTTGAGTCTCTGTCCTGCTGGTTCCCCACTAATTTTCACTTCATTCATGAGTGCAGTAGGTAGATCCTCGTTCCCTGAGCATATGCACTCCTTGCCCCTGGACCCAGGACTATATAGCTTCACCTTGGAAGAAGAACTTTGCAGACGTGATTAAGACCAATGAGCCAAACAATGACCAACTGACCACCAACTGACCACCAACTTTATCAGCCAACAATTCCCAGAGAGAGATGAGTCCAGTGACCAGAGGGAGGATGTGGGGGGGGGAGGGGAAAGAGGGAGGGCCATACATATGGGCATCAATATTACACAAATGTGAGGCCGGGCATGGTGGCTCGTGCCTGTAAGCTTCAGCTTATGAAGCAGGCGGGGTAGGGATCGCGGTTCGAGTCCCGCCTGGGGCCCGTAGCGAGACCTAGTTCCAAAAAATTAGCTGGGCGTGGTGGCACGTGCCTGTAATCCCAGCTACCTGGGAGGCTGAGGCTGGGGATTGCTTGAGTCTGTGGTACCCTGGGCAACGTGAGCCTGTGGTTCCAGGGGCAAAAATAGCGAGACCTAGTCTCAAAAAAAAAAAAATTACACAAATGTGACCAAAGTTGTAAGAAAATAATAAAAATTAAAAAAAAAAAAATAGACCACTATCTGTGTTGCACCGTTCTGCCTTCCATGTACTTGACATGCCTTCTCTGTCTTCTCTTGACGTACCTTCTCTGTCTGCCATCCTGTTTGTGATGCCAGCTGTAGCACAAGCAAGGCTAGGGAGGTCTTGAGGGACAGGTGAGCCCTCCCATTCCCCAGGAATCTTTTTTTTTTTTTGAAAAAGAGACTACACCTCGCTATGTTGCCCGGCGTAGTCCTGAATCCACAGCATCAAGCAATCCCCAGCCTCAGCTTCCCAGGTAGCTGGGATTACAGGTGCCTGCCACCATGCCCGGCTATTTTTTTAGAGACCAGGTCTCACTATGTTGCGGGGGGTAGTCTTGAACCCGCAGACTCAAGTGATCCCTGGTCTCTTGCCTCCCAGGACTGGGATTACAGGTGCACACTACCACGCCCAGCTCCCCCAGGAATCTTTACATTTTTTTCCTCTGATCTCTCTCCCGAGGCATCCCTCCAGGCCTTCCTCCCATTTTTCTCCTCCTCCTCTCCTAGGGCGATGCCACCCTTTTGGCCTTACATCCCAGGCCCAGGTCAGCCCACTTCTGCGTGCACCACCCACTGGGCCGGGCATGTCAGTCACAGGGAGGGCACAATACCACAGGTGCTGGTCATAGAGGCTAATGGTAGAAGTGCAAAACCCCGAACAACTCATTCACCGTACAAGTACACACACAGAGAGAGGGAGACGTCCCTGGAGTCTAAGGAGGGACCCAACCTAGACACAAACCCTTAACAAAGAAAAAAAAAACCTAGTCAGGCATGGTGGTGCGCACCTGTAATCCAAGCCCTGGGAGGCAAGAGGCCAGGGGTCGCATGAGTTCGCGGGTTCTTGACTACCCTGGGCAACATAGCAAGACCTGGTTCTTGAAAAAGCAGCCAGGCGCGGTGGTGGGGGCCTGTAATCCCAGCTACCTGGGAGACAGGTTGGGGATCGCTTGATTCTGTGGGTTCGGAACTACCCTTGCAACATAGCAAGACCTAGTCTCAAAAAAAAAAAAGCTGGGCACTGTGGCGGGCACCTGTAATCCTAGCTACCTGGGAGGCTGAGGCTGGGGATCACTCGAGTCCGCGGTACCCCGGGCAACTATTTGAGTCTGCAGTATCCTGGGCAACATAGCGAGACCTAGTCTCCAAAAAATAAAATAAAATAAAATAAAAATAAATTTGTGTTGTTTAAGCTGCAAAATGTGTGGTAATTAGTCATGGCAGCCAGGAAACCAACGCCATTAGCCAAAGCTTATGGAGGGCCTGCTTGCCCCAGGGCCCCGTGCCAGGTGAGGGATGGGACATGGTGGTGAGTGAAACAGCTTTCCTGTCTGTCAACTTCGCTGGAAGCGGAGCAGCAGGGAAATAGAAGGAAGCCATTAGGGTCAATTACTTAGTTCCATCCAGGGTTGAGGGGGGTGGGGTGGGAGTGGGGGGTGGGGGGGTTGTGGATTGTGGGAACACAGAAGCGCCCCCTACCGACCATCCTGGTGCTGGAGGCCTGGGAGGGCTCTGTGGGAGACCAGAGGCCTACCTGAAGTCTACGGGAGGGGCTGGCAGAGGAGGGCCCCCCAACTCTTTGTAGGCAAAGGGAACAGACACAACCCCAGGGAGGAGAACAGGCACTTGTCGTGCTGGGGAAGGGGCAATGGGGAAATTGGGGGGCATGGCTGGGGTGCCGTTCCCTCCTCCTCCTTCCCCCAGGGTTCTGGCTCTTGCAGGAGGTTTGCACCCATTCCCACAGGGGTTCAAAGTTGCGGGAGGCAGAAATAGAGTCTGGTTGACTTCAGCTGAAAGGAAAGTCACTCCAAGGACATTGGCAGCTTGCACAACCCCTGGGAGGGCTGGAAAATCCAGCTGGCACTCAGCAGCTTCACCCACAATCAGGTCGCAGAACTGGAATGGCCGGGGCGCTGCCATCCTGGCCACCACCATGGCCACGTGACCCACGCCCCGGGCTTGCTCTGCCACCTGAGAAGCCCACCTTGCTGTGACCGCTGCTGTCATCTCATTGAGTTGCTGGGCATAGGGTTCCCAGTGCTGAGCCTGGTCCCAAGCTGGCTTCCTAGCTGCAAGGGATGCTGGGAAGGTGGCTAACTTCTAACGTGGGAGGTGGGTTATCTTGCTACAGGGCTCACCCTATGGGGAAGTCCTCAATCTCAGGACGGGTGTCCATGCTTGGTGGCCAAACATGAAGCCAAATGGTCCATATAAGGAACGAGGAGCGAATGGGACAAGAACTTCAGTTGTACGGATGGCAAATCTGAATTGGAGATGGCAGCTGCAACAAAAAATGGGGTTTATATTCCTCCTTCCTTGAATTCCTCTCCTGGAGGTGGGGGAGCTGTCATACCAGGCAGTTCTTCCTTGGGCAGGATTGCCCTGTCTTGCTCCCCAGGCAGCAAGAGCAGAAATGGGGGTGAGGTGGGGGGTGAGGCCCTCACCTCACCACAAATAGGAGGATGGGGATCAGTGTGAGCTTATTTTACCTAATGTTATTTTCTCTTTGGAGGATGGGTGGGAATCTCTTTCCCCAAATGGAAATAGACTGAGTGTGTGGGTAAGAGGGGGTAGCAGTCACTGATGCGAAGTAGGATACCCACAGGAACTGGAAGGTGATGCCAGGGAAGGAAATGGACCTGGCATTTATTTGCATGTGGATTTTGAAGAATATACATTCTTTTATCTATTTATTTTATTTTTTAGAGACTTGGTCTCGCTATGTTACCCAGGGTACCGCAGACTCAAGTAGATGCCTGGGGTACCGCAGACTCAAGCGATCCCCAGCCTCAACCTCCCAGGTAGCTGGGATTACAGACGCCTGCCACGGTGCCTGGCTGCTTTTTCGAGACCAGGTCTCGCTATGTTGCCCAGGGAAGTCTCGAACCTGCGAACTCAGGCGATCCCAAGTCTCTTGCCTCCCAACGCTTGGACAACAGGTGCGCGTGCCCAGCTTCCCCCTGGGGTATTCTTTCCCAGGCTTTGTTCAGGTGGCGTCCCAGGGGTTTGGGGTACCCCTGGATTACCCTTGGAGCAGTCTCAGTCCCACCAGCTGTGCTATCTCTGCAGGCCTCGCCCTGGCATCCCGGTAGGCATAGAATGAGAACACCTTTCCAGTGTTGGTGGCACTGGGTACTTATTCCCTGCTGCTTTTCTTAAATTTGCCCAGACCTTTGTCAATACTCCACTCCAAACTGTGCCACCGTTGCCGGCTGGTACCCTGAACGATGGATGTGAGACTGGAGAATGTTCTTCCACCAAGAGAAAACAATGACTCACATGCATCAACAAAGAGCATTTGAACAAGTTGCAAATTCCTGAGCAAGAAGGAGACAGTAGGGAGTAGTAGGGAGTGTGGCAAACTGGGGAACATGCAGCTTCTCAAACTCCAGCCTTTTGTTGCTGTGATGATGACAGTTCAGGCTGCCAGCCCTCACTTTTCAAAGCAGTAAAACATCCAGATGTTTAAAGTGAGATCTAATTTTGGAGTGGGGGTTTAACTTAGAAATTGTGATGTGAGCATGTCAGGAACCACTGAAACAGGAAGGTAGAACCAGCGACTGAGGTCACCTGTCACAGATTTCTATCCTCATTGTCTCTGGTGCTGGGGAATCAAACCCGGGCCCGTAGTAATGTGCAACGTGAAAGAGGCTCCCTCCTTTACCAATCAAGGGGGGAAGAAAGTCACAATGATGTGGCTATTGCCCCATGGCAGAACTGCTAACAGGAGAGAGGAGAGGAGCTGGGTCAACCACTTGGGGATGTCTGTCCCTGAAAGTGGGTAAAGAGACTTTCTGTCTTAACTGGATACAGCTATTGGCTTGCTTCTCTCTACAAAGCAGGCTACACACTCTTCATTAGCATTTTCACTGATCACCTTTACCACTGATATGCAAACATCAGCTACCAGCTTCTCTCTGCTTTCTTTCTCTCTTTCAGACCTAAAAAGAAAAACTTTAAAACACAGTTTAAACTTTCTATTTGTGGGTTCTTACCACCATCCCCAGCCTTCTCAACCAAAATACCAAACCAATGCAAGACTATCAGTGCAGTGCAGACTAATTTATTTCTAACAAAGTGATTTCTAATTATCTTATACTTACAAAAGAAACATGTAAGACTCAGAATACTTCAACATTGACCAAACCCTTTCTCAGTATTGTCCAAAGTCCTTTCCCAGATTGCCCCAAAATCCTCAGTCTCTCAGTCCTGATCATCTCACCAATGTCCAGTCAGAGTCCATCTCCAGACGCTTGAAGACTTGTTCCTTTGACTGCTCCTCCTTGTCTTCCACGCTGTCTTCTCCTTGTCACCTTCAGGCAGCAGGAACTCCATGGTGTCGAACCAGCAAAGTTCACTTTCTTCTCAGGCCTAACTTTTGCACGGCCTCTCGCAGACACAAGTTAAACTCAGCAAAACAAACTCCAACACGGAGTTCAAATCTGCAAACTCCTTAACTGCATTCAGCACACATGCTGCCAGCCTGGGCCAGCCGAGGGTTGCAGGCCCTCGGTGGTCACATGGCCAAGCTCACATGGCTCACATCTTTACAAGATGGCCGATTCCCATCTCCTCTCCATATTGGAATCCCAATCGAATCGAATCCTGAATCCTGAATCGAATCCTTTATATACCCTGATTTCCAGCCTTCCAGGAAATCTGTTTCACCTTGACTATTTCACTTCTTTCTTCCCCCTGCATCCCCCTGAAGGGAAATTCCAGCTAAGGTCATTCCCCATTTTAACATTACCTGTCCTTGAAATCTGCAATTTTAAACAGGGGGGGGGGGGGCACACCCTATCATCCCCAGCAGGGAACGCCTCCATCGCCAGCAGCTGGGAGTTGGAGTCCCAAACCAGATATCAAAATTGTATGGCACAGGTGACAGCCACAGCCACAGGTGACGGACACCATTAAAGATCCTGGAGAGGCCACCACGTATCTGCCTTAGAACAAGTTCCCAATGGGCTCGGCCTGACTGTCTACCTCAGTTACTCCTGGAGACCCGAGCAGCCTCGCCTAACCAGGAGGCCAAGTCCACACCCAGGAAAAAAGGACGTAGTTCCAGAAAAGGAAAAGATCAGTGGGCCAGAGGCCGGGCACGGTGGCTCATGCCTGTAAGCTTCAGCCTATGAAAAGCCGGGGCTAGGGGTCGCGGTTCGAGTTCCACCTGGGGCCCGTAGCGAGACCTAGTTCCAAAAAAATAGCTGGGCGTGGTGGCGCGAGCCTGTAATCCCAGTTACCTGGGAGGCTGAAGCTGGGGATGGCTTGAGTCCGTGGTACCCCGGGCAACGAGAGCCTGCGGTTCCATGGGCAAAAATAGTGAGACCTAGTCTAAAAAAAAAAAAAAAAAAAAAAAAAAAAAAAAAAAAAAAAAAAAAAAAAAAAGGCCAGCGGGTCAAACATGGGCCAACAGCTCTCGCTGTGAGAGGAGTTTGAGTGACCAGAGGGGGGAAGGAGGGGAGGGGGTGTGGGGTGGAGAATAGGAGTCCCATACAACCATGCAAACGTGACCAATATTATTTGATAATCACAAAATTAAAAAATTTTAAAAAAAAAGGAAATCGTGATGTGAATTAGGTAAACAGTGGGGTCGGCGGTTCAGTCTCAGTTCACAACATTGTGTCAAACCCTGTGAGCCAAGGAGAGCCTATGGCAAGGTCCTTGCGGAGAACCTCGTGGCTGCAGGGGTGGGGAGGCCGTTTGGTCACAGGGCCCCGCCCTCCTCGGAAAGGGCTCAGCGGTGGCGACCACCGCTGGCAGCCTCGCCAGGCCTGCCTGGCCCATCACGGCTAATATGGGTGTCAGCAGAAAGTAAATTAAATCCGCCAGGCTGTAATTTGCAAACGCAACATTTTGTGGCAGTAACTAAACAGAGCATTATGTTTTAATCGGGTTTTTAAAATGTTGTTTTAAAAATCATTTTATTGTGCAGAAGTTGGTATCCTAAGAGCTATAATTCCTTAACTAACAGTATGCTAATGCACACCCTCTAGTCTGGATGTTTCCAGGAGCCCAGACATTTGTCTTGGTGCTCTGGAACCTGTGTGCTTTCAGAGTGGAAGTGCTAAGTGCTTCGCTGCCTTCTATTCCAGCAAAGGGGGACCCCCAGCAGCAACATCCCTGGGGGGCTTGCCTCTCACCCCGGCTTTGAGAGACAGAATTATCCCTCTTGTCGACATTTTATCGATTCATCTGTCTACTCCCAAACTGTGTCACTGCTCTCCGGCACTGTGCAAATATTAACAGAGTGGATTCTACTACCTCCCTTAGAGGAGGTACCATTGCCAGCTCTGTTTTTCTAGATGTCAAGTGGACCCACCATAGCTGGACGGTGAGGGTTGCTGGCCCCTCACTCTGAACCCCCCTGCTCACCAGCCTCTCTGATAGGGTGTGTCTCCCCCCATTGTCTCTTGTTTAAGATTGTAGATTTTAAGGACAGGTAATGTTAAAATGGGGGAATGACCTTAGCTGGAATTTCCCTTCAGGGGGATGCAGGGGGAAGAAAGAAGTGAAATAGTCTAGGTAAAACAGATTTCCTGGAAGGCGGGAAATCAGGGTATATAAAGGGTGTGCAAACAAAGAGAAAGATTCGATTCGAAGGGGGATGCAGATTCGAATATGGAGACTGGATAGAGAGAGAGGTTCAGTGGAGGAGAGATGGGAATCGGCCATCTTGTAAAGATGTGAGCCATGTGAGCTTGACCATGTGGCCACCGAGGGCCTGCAACAACCCTTGGCTGGCCCAGGCTGACAGCATGTGTGCTGAAAGCAGTTAAGGAGTTTACAGATTTGAACTCCGTGTTGGAGTTTGCTTTGCTGAGTTTGATTTGTGTCCGAAAGAGGCCGTGCAAAAGTTAGGCCTGAGAAGAAAGTGAACTTGGCTGGTTTAACACCATGGAGTTCCTGCTACCTGAAGGTGACAAGGAGAAGACAGCGTAGAAGACAAAGAGGAGCATTCAAAAGAACATGTCTTCAAGCGTCTGGAGATGGACTCTGACTGGACATTGGTGAGACGATTAGGACTGAGAGACTGAGGATATTTGGGGCAATCTGGGAAAGGACTTTGGACAATACTGAGAAAGGGTTTGGACAATGTTGAAGTATTCTGAGTCTTACATGTTTCTTTTGTAGTTAATA
>PVHY01022409.1:0-22434 GCA_004024945.1 Uropsilus gracilis
AAAAAAAAAAAAAAAAAAAAAAAAAAAAAAAAGACAGATCTGTGTACAGCATCTTCACCCCTCATAGGTAAAGTTGTCTCCCATGCTTTGTCTCTGCTCAAACCCTCTGAACTGGTGGAACAGGTCTCACCACAGCATTATCAGGTGACTTGTCACCCCTTTCTCATTATCACATCACTTACCAATCTGTGGAATTATGGGATATTTTCATTTGCTTCTTTGTGCTTTTTTCAATGGTTTACTGTGGGTACATTAACATAACCAGAAATAATAAATGTAACTTAGGAAAACAATTCATATAGTCTTCAAGTTTGGGATGTTGAAAATGTTCTCAAGGTAAAATTTGGATGATGGCTGTACAAAACTGTGAATGCACTTCATGTCGCTGAACTGTATGTTTAAAAATGGCTAAAATGAAGCTGGGCAAGGTGGCACATGCCTGTAAGCTTCAGCCTATGAAGCAGCTGGGGTTGGGGATTGCGGCTCAAGTCCTGCTCAGGGCAACACAGCGAAACCTAGCTGGGCGTAGTGGTGCATGCCTGTAATCCCAGCTACCTGGGAAGCTGAGGCTGGGGATTGCTTGAATCCATGGTACCATGGGCAACGTGAGCCTGTGGTTCCATGGGCAAAAATAGCAATACCTCATCTTAAAAAAAAATAAAAACATAAAAAATAAAAATGGCTAAAATGGTGTTATATATATTTCACTACAATAGCAAAGATATATGCAATCCTCAAAACTCAAGGTTCAACTCTTTCAAGGTGAGCATCCAGTTCTCCCCCATTTGTCTGTACTTCTCAGTAGGTATTACAGTATATCTGCCTCACACAGCGATTTCTTTATTTACATAATTCATATTCTCAGCCTTCTGTCTCAGATGACACTGGAAGCTCCTTGAGGGTAGAAATAGCATCACACAGGTGGCCATGCCTATTATATTCCTAAACCAACTGCCTGGAAATCAGAACACATTTCCCTAAAAAACCAACCCTACAAAAGATAGCTATGTTCTCAGACTAGTCATCAAAGTATATTTAACTCATTTAAATATGTGAACTGGGGCCGGGGGGATTAAGAAAATAAATAAATATGTGAAATGTATTTTGGTAATGGAAATATATTGCAGGAAAACATTGCAACTAAGCAAAACAGAAAAATCAGTGGAAAGAGACAAGTTTGGAATTAAAAAGATAATTGCTAGCTTGCTAAAACAAAGTTTGGCATGAATGAAAATGACTCAAAGTTTATTAATGACTCATCTCTGGATACATTTATATAGTTATGATGATGCTAGCATTGAATATTGGTCTCAGCAAAATTACAGCAGAATTCTATTGAAAAGATAAGGGGAATGAGAAATTTATTTAGTGGAAATGGAGGGAAAGCAGCTAAATTCTGGTCTTAAGTAGAGGGTTGGCACTAGCTAATGCATAAAAGCATAGTAATTACAAACATATTATTTATAGATTTTTTTTTTATTGCTTGGAAAAATAAAAGGGTGATGCAGGCCTGTCTTGTTCAGGTAGGCACTGTCCTGCCCTGAACTGTCCCTTAAAACTCCTTCTAATGTCACTGTTCTGTCTCACTTCCATCATCACTTCAGCTAGTTTTTGTCTGGAACCACTGTTCTTTCACCCCACTTTTACTCAGAGTCATCCTATTCCATGATTCAAGGTCCTTCATACTCCTTCCCTGCTACTCCCACCTTTTTGCCTCACAGACACACAGGTGTAATGAAAAGCTTTTTCTTTACCTAAAATGACTTCCTCCCGGCTGGGAAAACGTACTTACTTACTTACTTACTTACTTACTTATTTATTTATTTATTTATTTATTTATTTATTTATTTATTTATTTATTTATTTATTTATTTACTTACTTACTTACTTACTTACTTACTTAATGATTTTGAGACTAGGTCTCGCTGTTTTTGCTCATGGAACCGCAGGTTCACATTGCCCAGGGTACCAGAGACTCAAGCAATCCCCAGTCTCAGCTTCCCAGGTAGCTGGGATTACAGGCATGCGCCACCATGCCCAGCTGTTTTTTGGGACTAGGTCTCACTATGTTGTCCCGAGTGGGACTCGAACCATGAGCTCTAGCCCCAGCTGCTTCATAGGCTGAAGCTTACAGGCACGCGCCATTGTGCCCGGCTCAGAAAACTTACTTCTTAATACTGAACCCAATTGTCACCTCCTTTGCACAGACATCCCTGTCCATCATTTATCCAATTTCCCAGAGAAAATAACAGCTCATGTTTGTTGAGTTCTGTGTGCACGTGTTCTCGTATCAAAACTCACAGCAACTCCATAGCATTTTAGGGCTAGGTTATTGCGGAGGAAGCTGCTGCACAAACGAGGGGAGGTAACTTGCCTAAAGTCAGACAGTACAAAGTGATTCAGTGGATCTCTGGACAACAGGTTCTCTGGGGCAAGCCAGATTTTGCTTTGGCTTCTAGGGTCTCCCACAGAAACTGGCATATTCCTGTGCTGATTCACTTTTGTGTGCATGTCCATCTCTACTTCTGGATTGAGAACCACTCTGAAATTAGAGACTGTGTCTGGTTCTTTCATGCACCCCCAGATCACTGGATCCCTCAGCATAGGCCCATGGCAGCTACTCAATTCCTGTGCTTGCTAATGGATGAGGGAAACCAGAATGAGCATTTCCCTTCTGCACTGTGATCTTAGGCAAGGCACAGAACTTCTCTGAGCTCTGATTTTTTTCAGAGGGAGGGAGCAGGCAGATGGGGCATGGGAGAAATCGCAATACTTTCTGACACCTACTTATGATGAAGATCAAATTGAACATGATGCTATTATGAGGAAATATTCTGTAAGTGCTGGGAAGCTCGCCATGTAAATGTTAGCAGTCAGTATTCGAAAGGGGTATCATGTCAGATGACATGATAAAATGTATTACTCCTAACTAGCTCCTTATAGTAAATGGTCCTTTATCCAAACTAATGTGTGATGTGAGAGATGAGCCCATGGGTCAGGTGGGGGGGAGGGGAGTATCTGAGTACCGTCACTACCATGAGAAGCTTCTGTATCCACCCTCCTTGTTCATGGCCCAGAACCCACTGTTCTCCCAAGATCTCTGGGGTTGAGTCATGCTCCTCGCCCCACCCAACATCTACCTTTTCCCCAGGGCCAACGCTGGACAGTCAGTCTGGAGAGCGGACTGTTCCCACTGGCTGCCTTTAACTCCTTGGAGGACAGGGCGACAGGTCAATGGCAGGAAAGCCAACTTCAGCTTCCCAGCTCACTTTCAAGTCCCCCTACCATGCCAGCCTGGCCTCACTTAAACCTGCAAAGGGGTGGTGTTAGAACTCTACTCAAGAGTTCAAGGTTAGAATAACAAAGGATCTGCTCAAGATCTTGACAACTGAACTTGAACCCAAATTGTTCAGATTCCAAGTTCTCTATTCTTTCCCATGCTCCCCCTTCTTTCTCTGGGCAAGTTCATGAAGAGTCATATCTAAGACCCACCCAGTACAAACTTTCTGAACTCAGCATGAGCTCAGGCCCTGAAGAAAGTCAGATTTCAGGCAAATGCCATTTCATTTTATGGCACATTATTCTTCCCATTTTTATATTTCTTATCTCAAGATCTTATAAACCATCGTATCTTAGATTTAAAGAAATTTAGGAGTCCTAGAGGTTGCAGTCAGGTGTCCTTGCTCAGCTACTGACTAGTTTTGTGCTTTTGGACTGACTTTACCTGCCTGTGCCTCAGGGAGTTGGTACCAGCCCTGCCACCAGACTGCCATATGACTTTGCAGTCCTCTTGGGGTCTCAGTTTCCTCATCTGTAGAAAAGGAATCTGCTCTGGATGGCCTGGAACCCTGGGGTTTCTTCATTCTCTCCACCTCTGCCAGGGTCATCCTTGGCTTCCTCCTCAGCAAATTTCTCTGCAGAGCTGAGCTTTGGAGAACTATAGTTTGGGAGGTGGAGAGTTAGAAGACCTGCATTCAAGTGTGAACTCTCTTAGAACTACTAGGATGGCTACCATGATTGCTTGTGGTTCTGGGTTTCAGCTTCTCATCTGTAAAGCAAGGCAGTAATTTTTTTTTTGAGACTAGTTCTCGCTATTTTTGCCCATGGAACCACAGGTTAACATTGCCTGTGGTACCATGGACTCAAGCGATCCCCAGCCTCAGCTTCCCAGGTAGCTGGGAATACAGGTGCGCACCACCACCACGCCCAGCTATTTTTAGGGGGGACTAGGTCTCGCTATGTTTCCCTAGGCGGAAGTTGAAACGTGATCCGCAGTCCTAGCTGTGACTCCATAAGCTGTCACTTATAGGCACACGCCACTCTGCCCGGTATAAATGAGATAATTTTTAAGAACTTGTTCTAACATTTCCATGAATACAATCTTTCATTGCTCTACCTCAGAGACTCTTGACTCTGGCTGCACATTAGGATCACCTGGGAACTTATTTTTTTAAAAATTAAAGGTGGCAGGACTCCTCTCCATTTCCCCTTGTTGATGGAAGGTATCCTAAGAGGGTCTTAGATACCAGTTTTTTGTGTTTTTTTTTTTAAGCCCCTCAGGCAATTGTGATAGCAACTAGGGCTGAGACATACCACTCCACCAGACCAAAAGCCCCAGTGGGGGAAAACAGTAAAAGCTACTATGGCAAAAGAATCCTAAAAGTTTAATATTGGAAGAATTATTATTATAATCTTACAAGTGAATTGGCAAATGGAAGTCTGGGAGTGTATAATCTACTAGACAAACCTAAATGAGGGAGGTCAATGTATTTTTTTTTCTTTGAAAAGTTTTTGGTACTTGGGTACCTAACATACAAGTCTTATATATTTGACTCTACAATAGGTATGATGGGGAGAATTAACCAAATGTAACACAGTGCCTGCTCTTACAGTCTGCAAGCTAGCTGGAGAAACAAGACTATTGTTAAACATATATGAAATTGTCATAACTGAGATAAATTGAACACGTATTGCATGCCAGGCACCAAATGGTACGAGAAACAAATTTAATCCTTGTAACAACCCACTGAGGAAGGCTCTGTTTTGATTCCTATTTCATACCCAAGGAAATGGGGGCTCAGAATGTGTAAACCCAGGGCAAAATGTCCAAGCCCAGAAAACAAGGAAGTAGCAAAGGCAAGAGTAGAAAGCCAGGCTTCAAAGCCAAAGTTGGTACCATGTTGTCTTACCACCTGTCTCAGGTAGGGAGACTCCCACATTAACTGTTCCAAGGTTCCAAAAAGAATTCAGTTCGGTAAGCACATCTACTAATTGAAAGGGGAAACCCTCAGGACGCTTGTGGGTGAGCAGAGAGCTTGAGTGAGGAAAGTAAGGATAGCTCAGGTGCCTCAGGAACTAGCGATCTCCCACCAAGTACTAAACAGGCCCAACCCTGCCCAACCCTGCTTAACTTCCGAGAACAGACGAGATAAGGTATGTTCAGGGTGGTATGGCCATAGACTAATTAGGAACTAGAGTTGAGAATTTATTATGCCTTACCAGAAGACAGAAAAAGGCAGTTCTAAGGATTTATCTCTCAATAACGACCCTAAATGTAAAAAGTACTGTAGAAAGTGGCAGTATCCAGCTGGCTGGGTGAGGTGGGAAGTGAGGTTGGTTCTGGCAACTATCAAGGGCGCTTCATCTTTTGTCTCCTCATGGTCTAACACAGGCCTGGCACATGATTGTTACTAAATATTTGTTGAATGAAAATTGAGAACTGCTTCTCTGAATTCATGTGGAATTCTTCATCTCCAACCTAGGCTAAAGAGCTGCTACAGTTACCTAGCATGACATTATAGGGCTTAGACTGAGGCATACACTGCAGAAGTAATGAGAAATGGACAGCTGAGAAAATTCAAAGCAATGCACTGGTAAGGCAAGACATTATGAAGTGCCAAGCTGAGCTACACACACAGTACTGTTCACATGCATCCTCAGGGATGCCCCTATAATCATATATGCTCCCAGACACCAAACATGAAGTTCATTTTACAGAGCAGTGTAGTTTCCAGAACTTACCTGGTAAGTGGACCTTATTGCAAAAAAGTACAAACCGTACTTCTTCAGGGTGTTCCAGAGAAGACGGGTTAGAAGGGGAGCTCCTGAAACTGGCTAGGGACAACTACCCTGGCTAATAGTTTCCCCAAAAATTCAAGCCTGGGAGTCAATATGCGAGAGGTCTTCCAGTGAGGCATACAAAGCAAACTCAACAATCTCATTGCCTACGTCAGAGCTGAAGCCTACCTAATCTATTTCAATGGGAACTCAACCTCTTCCAGGGTGGGGAAGGTCTACAGGGCGGGGCATCAGGACTACAGACAGAACCAGATTGATGAACACGTAAATCCTGGCAATTCCAAACTCAAACTACAATGATAGTTATGAGGTTCTCACAGTTTTCAATTCTGATCTTCCCCAAAGCACTGAAGGGGTCAATGATTACTTCCTCATTACCATCAAAATGGATAAGGTTGGGCCAAAGAGAAGTCCAAAGTCTTCAAAGCTATGGTACTCATTCCATTCTGGTTCTGGAGAAGTGGAGCCCTGGAGTCATTGGGAAGTCTGCAATCTTTGAACAATACTTAACGGCCAGGTTGAAAGCTAATGGCTAGTGTTACATCCAGACTGAATTTAAAGACATCAGGTTAGTCTATGAAAGTCTTCCAACTACAGTGCCATAACAGATGATACGTGTGCTGAAGTACTAATCTCTTTAGCTCTGGGTGGGCCTGGCCAGTCACTTCTGACTGCATGCAGCCTCAACAGGCTGACCCAGTGTGCCTCAATTTATCCCAATGTCATACAAGTATGTAATGTGAAAAGGTTAGGGAACACTGGCTTATAGCAATACACTGTTTAAAGATTATTTATTTTTACTAATTTTTGTATACAAACTAAAAGCTTAAGACCTGATATGGTAGTGGTTCCTTTTTGGGCGTCATCATCCCTTTGAGAATCTGATAAAGCAAGAGCACTTTTCCTTATTTTGCATACAACTTCAGAGGGTTATAGAATCCATGTTAACTGTCAGAAGATCATCAGTTAAAACCCAAATTTACTATATTTAAAGGAGGTTCACCTACTTCTCCCCACTCCTTCTCTAATGCAGCTTTAAAGAGACCAGAGAATTGTCAAAGAAACCTCTGAAAAAAAAAAAAGCATTATACTGAACTTCCTTGAAATTTCCTGGGGAGTATGCAAAAACCACTATCACAGTTCCAAGTGGCGTTCCCAAGAAGCACCAGCTGCCTAGGGAGGATGTGCTAATCACTGGCTTCAACCACCACCTGTCTTTGTAGTACTAACTGCTGGTTGTGCCAGCAGGTACACCCGCATGCAGTTCTCTGCACACCTCCCTTTGGGTCTGGATGCATTTTTTGTTAAGTGTTTATACGAGAAATCCCATAATAGAAACCGTAGAGTTTCCCTTCTCCACGCAAAGAGCATGACCTTGTTCATGTGTATTAATCACCCTAGAGTGGGCAACAATCAAGGCAAGACTGTACAACAGGATATGGGGGGAAAAAAGGGAACATTTATGTCAACTAATTTTAGCAGCATCTTTATTGCAACAAAGAACCTGTAATAAAATGCAACAAAACAAATAATGTTCCACTTTACATGATTAAAAGCCAGGTAGCTGAAAATGAGAAAACCCATAAACTTACTGGAGACATGCAAATCCTTTTATACAAGTCAATGCTTAAAACAGCAGGCACTTTTATGTTCTAAAATTAAAGACCCGAACTCCAATTGTGCTGAATACAACATAAATTTGTATTTGGGTTATTTGAAAACAAACATACAAACACTACTTTTTCTTTCTCTGTAGGGGACACTTCTGAAATTATTACCTAGAACTGTCTCTTGACAAAATAAGAACAAGAATAGGGGACACTTCTGAAATGATTACCTAGAACTGTCTCTTGACAAAATAAGAACAAGAGTCAGTACTTTGCATAAACACGTCTCCACATTTTAGGCTGTAAGATGGAGAGGCTGGGGGAGTTGGGAAGGCAGGAGTCAGAGAAATTCCTTTATGTCAGCTAGGTCTGGACATTCACCTTACATATTTCAGATAGTCATGTCTCTTTTCTTATTCCAAACAGCTATATGTTGGGTCTCTAAGCTTAAGCAAGCACCCTATAACCCTAAACCCCTAAACCCCAACCAAACAAGGAAGACACATTTCATGTAATAACTTAAGGTTTCTAGTGTAATTAAATTCAGAATGTCATATACTAATTAGAAGTACTGCTTCGTTAATAAGCATGCTTAGCATTTACTTTAGAATGGAAAAATTAACCATTTTATGTTTTTTAAAAATGTTTCATAGGAATATATTAATAAATACTTCTTTAAAAATTTGCCTTTTCTACATATCATTTAGCTACATGAGTCAAGACATCTGGATGGAGTTCAGTACCAAGTGAATACTAACTGGCTATGTGGGTATGAGTATATTTCTTCCTCTCTCTATGTGTAGGTTCCTCCTTTAATAAATGAGAAAATTAGATTATATCAAAGATATAATAGCTGAAAATTTTTATGATTCAATAATTATGAGAAATAGGAATCATTCTACCTAAAGAGAGAATACTATTACAGAAAAGGTGGGGCATGCCTTCTGTAAGGAATAAAACAAAGAGCAAAGAAAGCATCAATACCTATACTGCATTCTTTCAAATGGTAACATATGCACTGTGACTTCATCCACATGTATGAGGCTTTGGAAGCAAGCCAGGAATGGCACAGAAGGAAAAACCTTCATTCCAAAATGAATCTTCAGACAAAGAGAATATACAGTTAACAATACCTTCTGCTTCTTTCAAAGTGAGAAGCTGTCATAAGTTAGTTACAGATAACCAGCTTTCTTGACTACTGTTTTAATTTTTACCAGTCCAATGTAAAAATCACCTATTATTTTCTTAATCCAACTTCATTCTCTATGTAATAGTTTCTTAAAGTAGTCCCTGGGCTACCTTTATAGAATCACCTAGAAAGTCTGTTAGAACTGTAGATTACTGGTCTCCCTCTCCTATCAACTGATCCAAATTTCTAAGAGTGGGGGCCATACTCTGTATTTCTTTTAAAGCACCCCAGATGAATCTTAGATTGTGACACCCACATTGTGCTCAACAAGCAACACTGCTTGTTTAAGGCTGCTCAAGTACACCCATTTCTCAAGCCTGCAAAATCCCCATGTGATGTTTAACCTAGTGCTTTTTTGTTCTCACCAAAACTATTGCTACGTTTACATATTCTTGCCTTGCTTTTTTTAAAGCTGTTATCCACAGACAGGGTCCAAACAGCTTTAGTGAAAATTTTACACTGATTACTGAAATTTAGTACAATGTTTTCCACTTTGATGTAAAAAAAAAAAAAAATCAAATTCAGACAAGCCATCTTTCTGCAAGGGAATTTGGTTAGGTATCCCTACCCTAATCCCCCATTGAAGGAGAGTGGAGTTTAGGTAACTGGGAGAAAGGAGTTTAGGTAACTGGGAGAAAGAACAAAAGTGTTCCTTGTGATAAGAGGAAAGGAGAAGGCAAGGTAAAAAAGAAAAACTACCTGTGAATTCAGGAGTAGGGGAGATTCTTTAAGGTTTGTTTGGGTAACATATGAGATGGGATTTTGAAAGACTACCTTAACAAGCAAGAGGTTTCAAACGAGCAGCCATCTAAAAGTCATTGTATACCATTTCTACTTTGCACATAAGGATAGATACTTGGACATCAACTAGCCCACAGACAAAACCCACCTTATAGTCAGAGATATATGTAAGTCATGGGGGAAAATACTTTCTTGGGGAAGAAAAGTTACCCAAAACAGTTTAATTTAACATTGCAAAAAATATAAACAAATTTTGGCATGGGAAAATATCATAAACAAGAAAATCAATACATATACAGACAATAAAAGCATGGTACCTCCTACGAAATATATACACACAAAAAGCAAAACCCAATAATCCTCTTCCGAAGGACAAAATACCAGATCACCCTGCCATTGCTGGACTTCCCCCACTTTGCGCCTGGCCCTCAGTGATGAAATCCATGTTCAGTGCACAGTAACCATCCTTACTAATGAAGGCTGTGCTTTTATCTACTGACCCTGTAGTGGTGGAGAAAGGAAAAGAGCAAACTTTCTTGAAATGGTGTTTAAAATTACTGGCAACGACTTTCTAATAAGGGTCATAGCGCCTTCTCTGCCACTGGCTTCCCTGTGACCCATCTAGCACCCCAAAGCTTTAATAGATCAGATCTCAGTCAGCACCTGAATGTCTATGAACTGCTCCCTTTTTATGGTCAAGGGCTAAGGCTAACTGGGGAAACTGTCACGGTCACTCAAGAAACTGCTTCTAGTCTTTGAATACTGAAAAAGACAGCCATGATTTTTCAGAGATCAATTTATGGTGAAGAGGCTGTCTGGAAACCTTTAGATTTGATGCTCACAAAAATCTAACTTATACTTAAATAATTTAAAAAGGATAAAAAAGGTTTAAATTTCTAAAGTCTCCAACAGTAAGAAGAACACAAAAAAACTGAATTAGGATTACAAAATTACGCTAAGGGACTTTTCCTCCCCTGAATAATGTTAATTTGTAACTGTAATGGCAGGAGAGTGATTTTTTAATTCCTGTTTTCTTAACTAGTATTCTACTTTAAAATTCACTACCAAAACTTTTTCATGAGTATTTTTGGTCAGCGTTATTCTGCTTAGCTCTTCAGCAGACTCTCCTTCCTTGCCATTTTCCATATCCTACTCTGACCATCCCACCATGATTCCCTTCCACCTCCCTAAAACTCGGAAACATTTTTAATAATGAAATACCCAATGGGAACTGGCACCACTCAATTTTCTGAAGAATACAAGTGAATATGTACTTTTTTTTCCTTTTCCTAAAGGAAAAGAAATTGCCTGCAAATATTTAAGCTCTAGTCATTTGATTAAAATTTTCTGCCTGTAATTATCAATATAATAAGACTAATTTAATCCATGCTACATATACAGTTACTTGCCTTTATGTGAAAGGAAAAACCCACTCTGTAATATCATCAAAGAACTATTTATACTAGATACAATTTAAATTGGCTAGAAACTGGTCAGAGCTTGAATGAAATAAAGTCAGTGTCTTTAGGAGGCCACTAAGTTATCCTTGAAAAATTATTAATGACTGGTTAAGCTGTAAGTTTAATAGTGATTAGTTTATAACATGCTGGATACATTTAAGTGCTTTCAAATCTGTAACTAGTCAGAGATTCTGGAATTGAACCAAACCAATCACTAACATCATATTTGAACAAACTCAGAAGCAAAATGTAAAAATACACTAAGTCCGTGAAGTTTATAATGCTATTATAAGTGAAAATAAGGTAGTATGGATAGATGGTGCTAACGTCTTATTTCTTTCTGTAGTTCTCATGGTATTGCTGGATATATCCCTTCGAAATATATGTCATTCATCTTTGTGTATGTATGTTTAAGGTATCAGATTACTATTCACAAGCTGCAGATTCCTGCCTGGCACCAAATAAACTTTCAGAAGGAGATGTTATGTGGCAGGTACCAAAATGTGATGATGAATTTTATGTTCTCTACTGACTATACCTCCTCATTTGGTTAAAAAGCCAGTGTATACCAGAGTTCTACACAGGTCAAAATTATATCACTTTCAGAGCAGCGATGCGTGATCCAAGATTTTCTTGAAGGTAGTGCAAAAGATGCAGTTCATAATGTTCTCCAGATTCAGGAACTCGTATGCTGTGTCTCTCCTGAGGATAGATCTTAATGATCAAAAATAAAAAGCAAGAATTTAAAATACATTTCTTTGTGAAGTTTTCCAGAGATTTTCAACAGGGTTAATAATATGGAATACAAGCTCTCCAAAATATTATGCACATAGACTGTAGGCTCTTCTCCATTCTTAATTCTCCATATACCACTAGGCTTACAGAAGGATTTACAGTAGATCAATGGGTCTCCAAGAGTGATATGCATACTTCTAGGATCCTCAGAAACCCTTTTAAGGCTACACAATGTCAAAACTACTTTCAGAATGATCATAAGACAATATTTGCTTTTATTCACTGTGCTGACTTTTTTTTTGAGACGAGGTCTTGCTATTTTTGCCTGTGGAACCGCAGGCTCACGTTGCCCAGGGTACCACAGACTCAAGCAATCCCCAGCCTCAGCTTCCCAGATAGCTGGGATTACAGGAGCGTGCCACCATGCCCAGCTATATTTTTTTGGAACTAGGTCTTGCTACATGCCCCCAGCGGAACTTGAACCGCGATCCCTGGCCCTGGCCACGGCTTCCTAGGCTACCGCTACAGGCAAGCTTACACCATGCCCGGCTCTATGCTGACATTTTTACAGATAAACACAAGAAGCACTAATAGGTAGAAATAAGGCAGTTTGTGACATTCGAAGTAGGCTTTCGAAGTCTACTCTTACCATCACACATTTGCAGTAAAAAAGAAAAATGTCAATTAAGTGGTAGTAAAAATTAAATTTTTGTTAAATTGCAACCCTTGACTAGACGTCTCTTTAATATTCTGTGGTGATGAAATAGAAAGAAAGTAGAAAGCATGTCTGCTTTAGGATGTCTCAAGGTAAAGCACTTATGCTACTGAGTTGCAAGCTGCACTGTTAACTTTTAAGTGGAACCCTATTTTTAACTTGAAAGAATGACCAATAACTATAGTGATATAGGTATCTATATATAACAAATATCTAACTAATAACTATAATGATATTGGCTATCAGGCAAACAATCAAAATCAATGAAGTGAGATGGTCACTTCAAGGATAATACTGACAGAATTGTTGCCAATGATAAATTTTGAATTCAATGATGAATTTTAAGTGAAAATGGAATTTTGGGAAACTTCCAACCAAAATTCCAAAATCTAACTGCTATACTACCACTTCATGAGCGTCCCAAAACTCAAGAGACTTTTCAAATGAAACCAGTGGTGATATCAATATAAGCAATTTTTAAAACAGCATATAATGAGTTAACATTTAGAAAACTGATACAACACAGTGGACCAGTATTTTCCATGACCAATGCATGGGTGAAAGAGCTATCTGAAACACAAGATCAGAGAGTTTTAATGAAATGTTTCCAGATGTGTTAAGAAACTATCATTTTGCCCAGTTGTTGGTGTACAAGCTTTCATGGCGACCCAGAAGCATGATTTGGTGGGTTATGCTTTGGGCCTGGGAATGCTATTATCACTAATTTAAAGGAAAAACATTCT
Source organism: Uropsilus gracilis (assembly GCA_004024945.1). Taxonomy (NCBI): domain Eukaryota; kingdom Metazoa; phylum Chordata; class Mammalia; order Eulipotyphla; family Talpidae; genus Uropsilus; species Uropsilus gracilis. The sequence goes on from PVHY01022409.1 coordinate 13,269, forward strand.
GAGCATTCCCAAACCCAACTTAACCTACACTGTTTGCTTTGGCAGTACATATATCAAAACTAAACTTACCAAATCATGCCAAATGAGAATGTTCTACTTTGCAAAGAGAGCAGGGGGAAAGAAGAAAGTCAATTATCTAGATGAATTGGCTAACATATTCCTCCCATTTCTAAACTACATACTATATGAGGTCAAATTTTCTTCACATACTTTCGCCAAAACATTTACAACAGACTGCCTGCATGCAGGATAGACAAGAGAATTCAGACGTCTGCCTTATCAACCCAGACATTAAGGGATTCACAAAAATGTAAAACAAAGTAACTGTTCTCAGTCAATCCAACTTTTAGAAAAGAGATTTTCCATAAAATATAATTTGTATCAATATGTTAGAGGTTATTTGTTAAAGTAATACTTGGACAAAGATTTTCCATAAAATATAATTTGTATCAGTATGTTAGAGGTTATTTGTTAAAGTAATACTTGGACAAGTATCTCATAATTTACCTACATAAATGTCAACTAAAATATAAATCAGACCAAGGTAATAGTTTTAATTTCTTATAGCACACAATCTATGTAAGGAATAGAAAGGGGGAACCAGCTGCAGAACACAAGATAGCAGAGATAAACAAGTCATATAACAGGATAGGCCAGTTTTCAGTCTGACTTTGACAAAACCTTATTTTCTCTCAAACTAGAGGCATGTTACCTATGCCTATGATTTTAGTTCTCTTAAGCAAAGAGTGGCCACAGCTGAAAAGTCCTTACCTGTTGGTTCCTTAAATTTCAAAGTAATGAATCATTAATCACTACTTGAGCTAATTAGAAAAGGTAGACAACTTACCTGTAAATCATATGGCTTTCCAGCTCTCACTAAAAAACTCAGTAATATACTAGTGTGTGCAAAATGAACGTTTTCATCCAAGAACCCATGTAAGAGGAGTAAACGATTTGGTCTGGAGAAATGGAAATAATAAGAGGATTAGATAAAATCCCAGCAGAGTGCTTTGGGAAACCACTTAACTCCTTTAAACTACCATATTAATTATGTCAACCTCCTTAAACTATGATATTAGAAAAGAATTTAACATTTAATAGCTGGGTATGGTGGCACGCACCTGTAATCCCAGCTACCTGGGAAGCTGAGGCTGGGGATTGCTTGAAGTCTGTGGTACTCCGGGCAACATGAGCCTGCGCTTCCACAGGCAAAAATAGCAAGACCTCGTCTCAAAAAAAAGAATTCAACATCTTTGCTTTTTTTTTTTTTTTTTTTCTTAAAAAAGAAAATAGGTCTCGCTATATTGCCCAAGGTTGTCTCGAATCCACAGACTCAACTGATCCCTAGTCTCAGCTTCCCAGGTAGCTGGGATTACAGGCATGTGCCACCACACCCAGCAAAATATTAACATTTTTGCTATTAAATTTGCAATACATTAACAGATTAAAAAAAGCACATGTGTTCAATTTTCTATTAGGATATTAGCACATCAATAATTACAGTGTGTGTTCGTAGAAAAAGATCAATTATAAACACTATTGGTAATATGCATTTAAGCAGATTTTTTTTCTACCTTGAAACAGTAGTGTACTTAAGTTCTTTCAGCATGCAGCTGTCTCAAATCTATCTTGTAAAAAAAAAAAATTCCAAATTATATGAACTATTCTATAATTAAGTTTTAAGAAATAGTCATGGCATTCTAGACTTCTATAAAATACTTTTCTTGATTTTGCAGTATTAGTAGTTTTTTTTATTATTAAAGACAATCTTTAAAAATACAATTTCAGACTTTAATGTTGAAGCTTGAACTTACTCAGAGGGGAATTTCTCTGCTTGCATGGCTACAGATCCTAAGTAATAGCCCTGTTCATTCTGGTCAGGGTGACCCATGTAACGTTCAGTGTAGCCTGTATCATAGAAGATCCAAAGAGTGACTGGGGCCCCAGCAATAGCAACCTGAATAGGATAACAGCAGTCAATTGTAGTTTAGAAAAGAATGGCTAGCAATGAGAATTTATAACTGAATTTACAGATTAAGATTGTTCTTAGGCTTCAGTTCCATGACTGGGCCCCAACTCAGGATCAAAGTTGAGAGTCAAGGTTATGAATTTGGTACTTTGTGAGTCAGTTTAAATTTTAGAGGCATGCTGCACACTAAACTCCTTAACCTAGGGGACTTGAACATAAACAACTATGCCTTTGTTAAAAGGGGAGAATGATATAGAACATATGTCTCAGTGTAACTCATTACTGCTATTGAGGGAAGAAATGTGTGAGTAGTGTCAGTTCTTCTAGGAAAAAGTCACTTGTTTTAGCCTCTGTTGGCAGTACAGAATTTAAAACAATGAAAAAAATTAGAGGTAAGGGGGGGTTGTTGGGGGGTAGGGGGAAAGAAGTACAGGTAATCACTATACACTTGTCTCATCTGAAGGCTCCTACATACATTTATATTTAAATATTATAGTTATTTTCTCAATAGCTACAAATCTGATAAAATTATGTCAGTTTTCAGAGTTAATTTTGTGGTTATTACAAGTAAAGACCACCTGAATATACAAAACCCCTATTACTTTTATTCTTAAATATGAAAATCATTCTTCATTGTAAAATAAAGTTACTGAAATACCCCTTTTTTTTTTTTAAGACTAAGTCTTGCTATTTTTGCCTTTGGAACCACAAGCTCTTGTTGCCCGGGGTACCACGGACTCAAGCAATCCCCAGTCTCAGCTTCCCAGGTAGGGAAGCTACCTACCTGGGATTACAGGCACGCTCCCCCACGCCCAGCTATTTTTTTGGAACTAGGTCTCACTACGGGCCCCGGGCGGGACTCGAACCGCGATCCCTAGCCCTGGCCACTTCTTAGGCTGAAACTTACAGGCACAAGCCACTGTGCCCAGCACCCCTAATTCATTATTCCCATTCCCTTAACAAGTTAGCATCTTTATATATTTTCTTCTAGCTTTTCTAAGACTGTTTACATAACTGTAACTATTGCTTATATATTTAATAATTTATTCACTCAATACTGACTTACTTGGGACCTACCATATTCTAGCATTGTGTTTAAGGATAGTGCTATTAAGCAGGCTAAGTACCTGCCTTCAGTTTTCAGTTCAATAATTAAAGAAATAAAATGTGCATGTGTTTTGACAATCATGGCCATGCCCCATAATAATTGGCATATGTCTGTAAATAGCCAACAGCTAGTCATCAAGCTAGTATGTGTTTTACAGCTAAACAGACACAGATATAAGTACATATTCACATGAATTTCACAAGGTCAAAAGATGTAACTATTACCTCACATGGCTACTAAACACATAAATCCTAACATTTCACAACACTGCCAACTCTATATATATAAACTTGCAGGAACTGGCATTTTCTCATATTCCCAAATTTACAGAAAATTCTCTTAATGCAAAATGAGTACGATAGGAAAACACATACCCTGAAGATATCTGATCTCTGCATTAATGCCATGAGGGAAAGGTATCCTCCATAGGACCAGCCATGGATGCCCACACGATCTAAGTCAATGAAATCGTATTGTGATGCTAGATACTGGAGGCCTTCCACCTGATCATCAATTTCTATCTGACCCTGTCAAAAAAGGGAAAATATTTCACTTATTTTATTTTGATGAATCGAAGTTTCATAAGAGCTCTTAAAGATGATAAATGTTTTTACTTGAAATACCTGTAGTTGCTGGACAATCAGATTCTGTTGTCCAAAAAAAAGTTCAATCCTAATTAGAGATAGAGAGCTATCACTTCCGATGCTAGTCTGTCCTAAAGTTTGTCATAAAACTCTTTCCTGTTGTGATCCAAACTGCCCCTTCCTACATGGGTACTTCCCATTTTCATTTGTTCTGTTGTCTGCTAAGAGATCAGCATCTTCCTTGTAACAAGCCTTCCTATACCCAAAGACAAAAAATTAACCCCCTTATGTGATTGACTAGTTTTACTTCTCCTTTTCAAAACTTAATGCAGTAAAGCAGAAGGAATCTTCTAAACTCTTGAAGTTTATCCTATTTCCCCATCATTTACTTCTGAACACACTATTTCACTGAACTGAACACACTATTTCTTTAAAGCCCTATTAAGTCCTAACTCCTACCACCACTAACTCCTACCACCACCACCCTGTCTGTATTACTAGGCCTGCCAGTGCACTCAATCTCACTTCACTGAGCTAAAAACAAAAATAAAACAACAACAACAAAAACTTACATGAGAATACAACATAAGGTCAAAGAACTGGCTGTGGGAGAAAATCCCCATGTCTTACTCAGCATGTCCAATACACTGGCAAACACAGTAACTGCCTTACTGTGTAAAAGGAACATCGGATTCTCATCAATTCCCAAAGCAGCAGAAAGGACATGGGGCATCTCTAAAAGATAGCATTTAAAGCTTCCTGTAGAGAGAAAGAGGCTTGTCACAAGGAAGGTACTAATGAGTTGGTTTCTCTCTTCACAGAGGACAGAACAAATCTCAGTAGTGTATAGGATGCTGAAAACTAAATAGTGCTACCACATGGCTAAGTTGGACACAGGAAACAGAAGAAGATGATATTCCTCTGTAAAAGTGGCTCTATCTCAGCTCTCCCCAAGTTACATATAGGCAAACAGGTACTACTCAAGTGAATGAGATTGCACTTCCCCTCCCACCCACGATATCAATTTTTCTCCTCTCTCATTCTCTCTCTCTCACTAATTCATAGTACCTTTCCCCAATTCACTCTCTGGGACTTCACACCAAACAACATACCAGAAAATGTAAATGTCTTTAAAAGAAAAAATGTCTGTAGGTTCACACACCATTTTATATTTAAAGGCGCCTTCAAATTTAAGCCCTCGATGACAGGATCCCCTGTTGTCTATCACTACAACCACATAACCCAAAGAGGCTAAGGTATTCAAGCGGAAATACTTGACTCCTTTAAATCGATTATTCACCAGCTGCACCTGAAAAGAAATACAACTTCAGTGAAACTTATTATACACTAGCACACAAAAGCAAAAAGGAGGTAGGGTGCTGTGAAAAGTAGAAGCCTATTGTTTTTCAATCATTCTGCTTTAAAATTAAATTTTATTTTCTCATGGTAAAAACATTTAACCTGAGGTCTACACTCCCTCTGAACAAAGTTTAGGTGTATAATACAGTATATTAACTGTAGGACAATGTTGTACAGCAGATCTGCAGCATTTATTCATCTTGCATAACTAAGATATAATAACTTATATCCACTGATGAGAAATTCCATTTCCTCCTCCCTGATTTATTTCCAAATTGACTTAAATCTTTTCATGCTTGTATTGCTTCTTTTAGCATCACATATAAAGTTCAGGGAAATTACTGAACAAACACAGACTTTTAAACTATAACCCAGACTTTTTGAAGAAATGCCCCAATGTTTTCCTGTGGCTACACCATTTTACATTCTCATCAGTGATGTATCAGAATTGTGATTCTTCACATCCTTGCCAACATTTCTTATTCCCTCTTCCCCTCTTTTTGGAAACAGCCATTCTATTGCGAATGGAATGTTATCTCATTGTCAGATTTGCATTTTCCTAAAGATTAGTAATGTTTAGTATCTTCTCATATGGCTAGACTTTTTAAGCTTAATTACTTATATAAGGAGTCTTTTAGGTTAAAAACTAGGCAACAAGCTAGTGTATATTGTATGTTTTTCACATATCTTATACATCATTTCTTCATTTACAAGAATATTCTTCTTACTTTGTCTTAATATAAAAATAATATAGCAAAACATGTAAAGTTTCTGAGAATGTCCTATAATTTTTCTCTTGAATCTATTTGCATTGTTTTTCTGTTTTAAATTTCAGAGATCTGGCTTCAAGTTTCTAAGCCTAATTTAAGTCTAATTTAACTCTTTCGTGATTTGTATACAGGTGACGCTATAAATATAAGTTCATGTTTTGTTTGACAAAACAAGTTCATGTTTTATTTTACAAAATATGTTTGTTTGATAAAACAAGTGGTTAACTAAAAATGAAATTTTCATTCTAAGATTGTATGACATACAGTAATTTTATTTTTTTGGATGATTTAGCCTACAGACACTAAATAACTGAGTATAATTATAAAGAATATTTACTAAGTCTTAGACTTATAAAATCAGTGTAATTATATTCTAATTCTTCAAAGGCTCAATGTAAGGTATGTAATAAAAAATAAACATTAAAAAAATTACCAACTAGACAAATTTGATGAATTTATGGAAACCTGGATGTACCTAGAAGAAATCATACTAGCAGAAATGAGCCAGATAGAAAAAGACAGAAACCAAATGGTTTCACTAACAACTGGTCAACCAAATGAAAGTACACAACGGGAGAGTAGGGACCAGCTGGAGTAGTCGGGGAGGGGAAGTGGTAGGTGATCCCCAGGGATTGAAATGATGTGAAATATATATATATAAATAAATTATTAAAAAAAAAAGTTACCAACTAGCCAATTCATTTACCCAACACATTTTACTTTGATAGTCAATACATCTTATTTAAGTACTCACATTTAATCCAGAGGGAAAGTTAAGGTGTAAATTTCACACAGTGCTGAACAGTGGGATGGCAGTTAAATAGCTAATAAAAATACTCTAGTTTGAAATATAGCCACAGAAGAGGGATAATTCACAGGGCTACCATGGCATTCTGAAAATACGTTAGGACTTTTACCTTATTTCATTCCCCCAAAATTCCCTACACAGAGACAAATATATTTACCTTCTGATGTGAATATTCCGTTTTCTTTTCAATTTATTCATTTTTCATTGGATATATATATATATATAATTTTTTTTACTGTTGTTGTATACCCCAGAGTGTGACTATTTCATTTCTCATGAAAGTCAACAGTCCTCATTATAAATTATGAAACTGATCTACAAATTAGTTATCTAAGTGAAAAAATGCTCATCATTATTTATCACCAGAGAAACACAAATCAGAATCACTGAGTTATCACCTCACTCCTCTGAGAATGGACCACATCAAAAAGATGAGAAACACTAAGGGATGGTGAGGACTAGAGAGAAGAGAACCCTCTTACACCACTGATGGGACTGTAGACTGTTTCAGTCTCTATGAAAAATAGAATGGACACTGCTCGAAATATTAAAAAGAGATCTATCATATATATGATCCAGCAATTCCATTCCCAGGCAAAGCACTAATCTGAACACTAATATTCACTGCAGCACTGCTTACAATAGCCAAATTATGGGATCAACCTAAGTATAAGGACAGATGAGGGGATTAAGAAGGTGCAGTATATATACAAAACAGAACACTATTTAGCTATAAACAGATGAACTTTGGCATTTGCGAAAACATGGATGAAGTTGGGGTCACATGTGGAAAACAGAAACAAAACAAAGGGTCAGCGAGAACTAAACCTCACTGTAAAGCTGAGGTTACCAGGAGAGAGGAGAAGGTGGAGAGCAGGGTTTAAGGGGGCCCAAGGGACTATGGTGAAGGATTAGGGATACCTTGGTGGTAGGTGTGGTGTGGTAACATACACCTGGTAAGTGTGATCCTTATACTTCTGAATAACAGTATTGTAAACCAAAGTTACCTCAATTAAAAAAAATTTTTTTAAATGTTTTAAAGTTAAAAAAGATTGCTAACCCTGAATATTATATTCAGTGAAAATATATTTTAAAAGTATGGTGGGTGGGGAAGAGACATTTTCAAATTTAAAACACAAGACTCAATTTCTAAACTCCTCAACTGGATAATTAGAACATATACCAGACGCAGTAACAGCAGAGGCCTAACAGGCTGAAATCTTAAAACAATGGACTAGACACTGAAGAAACAAATCACCTACAATATAAACCTTCCTATGGCTGCATATAAATATGCCCACCTGAGGTCCACCATATATGAACAGCACAGTGGGGTATTTCTTTCCAGGTTGTAGATCATGAGGTTTGTACAGCATCCCATATAATGTGAATCCAGTAGTACTTTCAAAAGAGAAAATTTCTGGAGGGGTATAGTCAGGAAGAGGACCTGTGAGGAGATAACACATAGAATCTGTAAAAGAAATTCTTAAAGAGTTTTAGTTTTATCTGGATTTTAAGACTAAAGAGCCCTACAACCTGAGTGCAAGGAAGAAGGAAAGAAAGTCATAAGCAGGAGATAAATTAAACAAGAACATTTACTTTCAATAAAGAAACGCTAATGACAATTATCTATTTCAGGAGCAGACACACAGTATTATAGCTATTATATGTGTAACTACAAATACTTTGTGCTGATGTCTAAGCCCTGAACCTGATTACAACCTGGAAGCACAAATTTTTTTTTTTTTGAGACTAGGTCTCACTATTTTTGCCCATGGAACCGCAGGCTCATGTTACCTGTGGTACCATGGACTCAAGCAATCCCCAGTCTCAAGCTTCCCAGGTAGCTAGGATTACAGGCGTGCACCACCACGCCCAGCAATTTTTTGGGACCAGGTCTCACTGTGTTGCCCTGGGCAGGACTTGAACCGCGATCCCCACACCCTGCCGCGACTCTATAAGCTGTTGTTTACAAGCATGCGCCACTGTGCCTGGCCTTGAAAGCGCAATTTTAACTTAGCTAACTTGCTCATGGCAGGTGCTCAATATACATTTGTTTCTGATCATTAGAGAAAAATCTAACCAGAATCCAGGAAACAAGAATGTCATGATTAGTCACTGGTTTACCATAGCTATACAGACCTTTCCTAAGTGTGTATCCTAGATGATTTTATAATTTTGTTTTGTTGGTTTTTGTGTGTGCTTCATTTTTAAGCAGCAGGCTAAAAACAAATTCCTGATCCTTAAAACAGAGTTACTGATATTGAGGAAGACCAACTTTTTCAAGCATAACCATAAGGCAACAGATAACTTCTACTTATTTCTTAAGGGACTGTTTTCAAAAAAGTATGATATTCCATAAACATGTGGTTTCCTAACCAACTGAGTAAATTCTGTGTTGTAAAATCAACCACCATCTTTCAGCAAGCAAAATGATAAATGTGAATAAAGATACAATCCAATGAATTAGGACACAGTTAAAAGTTTGTTTTGACTTTTTGAGCGGGCAGACACACACACACACACACACACACACACACACACACACACCCCTACCTAGTCAATTTA
>PVHY01022410.1:0-22480 GCA_004024945.1 Uropsilus gracilis
CCTGGCCCCCCCGGCCACTTCATAGGCTGAAGCTTACAGGCACGAGCCACTGTGCCCGGCCTCACATCATCTTTTCTCTACAATTTCCCCTATCATCTCTTTTCTTTCCTCTTCTTTTGTTTTTTTCCTCTTCTTATAAGGATACTACCCCAATGATCTGATTTAACTTTAACTCCTGCAATAATTAAGTCCAGTTTCCAAAAATAGTCACTGTGCTACACTCCTGAAGTACAGGAGTTAGTTTTGCAATAAGTGAACTTTTGATGATTCAATTCAGATCATACTACTACTTTCTGAGCTTCCCAGAGTGAAGAGATTTTCCAAATCTAGAGTTACCGACTCCCACTGTGCCTGAGATATATTCAAGACCCAACACCTCAGGTGTCCACTATCCCTAACCCCACTCCCAGAAATTTGTTATTAAAAGCATGTCCCAAGGGGAACAACAACCATGCAGGAACAAATGTGTATGATGCTAAAAGTAAATAACCAGTAAAATTTATTAAAAAAATAAAAGTATGTTCAAGCATTTAGAAAAGTTAAAAAATGAGTTTTATGATCACCCATAGGCCTACCACACCACCTAGACCTAATAATTGTTGACGCTCTGCCTTTTGGCTTTATCTATGCAAGTGTGTTTTTCTTGCTGACATGTTTGAGAATAAGCCTTATTTCTTCTACTCCACCCCTAAATATCTCAGCACGCACTTCCTAAAAACAACCACACTGCCATAATCACACCTAAGAAAATTGAATGTAATTTCCCACTTTTATATTAAATTAAATTAAGCCCAACTATATATTAAATACCTTCAGTTATCTTAAATAAGGCAATTTCCCAATTTCCCAATTCTAATATCCACTCCCTAATTAGATTTCTTCAGTGGGCCCCAAAATATATCTTATAATTCTTTTTTATTGGAACCAGAACCCAAGGCCCACAAATTGTATTTGATGGCTACGTCTCATCTATTCCAGAATAGTTTCTCCCACCTTTATCTATTTTTTAAATTTTATTTACTTTCTTTATAAAGAAACCGGTTTAGTTGCTTTGTAGAATATCCCACCTTCTGGACTATTTGAATTGTTTCCCAGTAGCACTTGTCCATCTACCCCCTCAATTTCTGTAAAGCAGATTTTTCCAACTGGGTCCCTCATCTGAACCACAGAACACAGAAACACTGAACAACTCTTACACCGGAATCTTTCCATATTTGCAATGAAGAAGCCCATTCGTGACACACCCAGGAGAGTAGGATAGTGTGATGTTTGATTCTATGTGTCTGCTTGATGAGCCTCCAGATATTGGGTCTAGCATGATCCCATTGGTCATGAAAGTCTTCTGGATGAAGTCAGCATCTGGATGAGCAGACTGATCAGGCAGATGGTCCTCCCTAATGTCAGTGAGCCTTGATGATCTGGCTGAAGGCCTGAATACAACAGGCCTCTTCTGCTGAGAAAGTGGGGTCCCCTTCAGCCTGACTGCCGTGAAGCTAGGACACTGTTTCCTCTGCCTTCAAACTTTTGATGAATCACTGGTTCTCCTGGTGGCAAGAGTCATACTAGCACTTAACACCTCGACTCTCCTGGGTCTCCAGCTTGCCAGTCATACATCTCAGGACTCCTCGGCCTCCAGAATCACATGAGCCAGTTCCTTATAATAAATAGGCTACTAGGTAGTATATATTTTCATAGATGTTAGAGAATATAGCTATATTTTATAATATGTGCTATTACACAGTCATGTCTTGCTTACTATTATGATTATTGATGGACCATCTATAGGACACCTATTTGATAGTGGTCCCATAGGCTAGTCCATCTATCCTAGTCGTGAAGAAGGTTATACCATCTAGATTTGTGTAACTCTATTCTCTAACGTTCACATAATGCTGAAATCAATGGATAATGCATTTCTTAGAACATATCCTCATTGTTAAGTGTTGCATGATTATATATTATCTATCTCTTGATCAATCGATTGATGGTTCGGTCAATCAGTAGGGCTTTCTTCCAGGAGCTCTGGTGGAAAATTTAAGCTGATTAGATTAAGGTCAAATATTTGGGCAAGAACATTTTCTTTAGGCTGGGCATGGTGGCTCGTGCCTGTAAGTTTCAGCCTATGAAGCAGCCGGGGCTAGGGATGGCGGTTCGAGTCCCGCCTGGGGCCCATAGCGAGACCTAGTTCCCCCCCCCCAAAAAAAAAAAACAGCTGGGCGTGGTGGCATGCACCTGTAATCCCAGTTACCTGGGAAGCTGAGGCTGGGGATAGCTTGAGTCCATGGTACCCTGGGCAATGAGAGCCTGCGGTTCCACAGGCAAAAATAGCGAGGCCTAGTCTCAAAAAAAACAAAACAAAACATTTTCTTTTCTATGATATCAGAAAGCACATAACACGTCATAGTCCCTCTACTGGTGATGTCAGACCTGGTTACCCGACCGCAGACTTGTGTTTCACTTCCCCCTTGTGAGTAGCCAGCGATTCCAGGGATGCTGTATGGCCCGGTGCACCTATCCTGTTCCGTAGCCAGCTTTCACGAGTGACTTGGCACTCCTTGAAATCCCTGAATCAATCCGAGCACCTAAAACTTTAAAGAAATTTTACCCCTGAAAAAGCTGCAACACACAAATCCCAACATCCCATCATTAAGGTATACAGTAGGGTGAGGCTAAATCTTTACCCTCAGAAGCCTTTCTCTTAGCCAGGTGCAGTGGCGCGCGCCTGTGGTCCAAGCACCGGGAGGCAAGAGGCCTAGGATTGCTTGAGTTCCCGGGTTCGAGACTACCCTGGGCAACATAGTGAGACCTGGTCTCGAAAAAGCAGCCAGGCACAGTGGCGGGTGCCTGTAATCCCAGCTACCTGAGAGGCTGAGGCTGGAGATGGCTTGAGTCTGTGGAACTGGGCCTAGTCCGGGGCAACACAGTGAGACTGAGTCTCAAAAAAAAAAAAGCCTATCTCTTTCCTATGTGGTCTCTAACTTAACACCTCAGTCTGAGACCAGGCTGGCTCCCAGGGCTGGGAAATTTATCTCTAAGGGAGTACTTTGTTAGCTTTGGTTGTGCTGCCTGAGATAAAGAATCAGAACCTTCTCGGCAGGAGGCAAAGGGCGGCAGGAGGAAGGAAGGTGCTTAGGCGAAATCAAACAAACTAAGCAAATAGACCTCAGGTCAAGAGCAGGATGAGACGGGCCTGTGCTGAGGGGAAGACCAGTGCACAGGAGGGACTGGGGGAAGCTGGGCCTGACGGGGTGGGCTCGGGGGAGCTGGGCCTGACGGGGCTGATGCTGCCTTGGTCTCTAAGACTCCTTTTGTTTGTTTGTTTCAGGTAGAGCATGTCTGCTCTTGGAAACGCCTACTGCAGGAGAGTGGGGTGGGGAGGAAGGGGTGAGGGGGGGAAGAGGATGCAGTGTCAGGTGTGGGGCAGGCTGTGATCGCACCACTGAGGGGAAGCGGAGAGGAGGGCCAAGGCCAGATGCCAAGCACTAGGTCCAGGGAAACTGGCAGGAGACAGATGCAGAGGTGACCACGGAGTCCAGCACGGCATAGGGAGGGCCAGCGGCACATCTTGAGAGCCTGCTGTGAAGGCAGGACATCCAGAAAATCAGGGCTCTACGCGCAGGCCAGGAGAGGACTCTTCCGGGGCGCCCAGGTGAGCCCAGGACCCCAGCGTCACTACCCCACCCGGTGCCCACCACCCACTGCGACGCTTGCAGGGAGCTGGGAGGTCATTTTTCAGGCCCCTCCTCCGAGAGCGCCAGAGGCCTCCCGCGGTGTCTCCTGGACCTTAGCACTTGGGCACCTGGAAGAGATTAGCATCCCTGAAAGCCGGAAGCAGCTTCCTCCTCAGCACGATTTGTAAACACGTGTTGAACGCGATGGGCCCAGCACCTCCCCTGGAGAGCAGCGGAGAAGCGCCCGTTTATCACTACCCCGGGGTTTGAGCCTGCCCTGCCCTGGGCACACACAGATGGTTTCGTCACATGGAGAGACCTGGGCCGCGGACCTTCCCCTGCCCCGCCCCCACGAGCTCCTGGCACTCGGGCACCACGCAGTCCTCCGGGCAGCAGGAGGCCAAGAGGTGGCCACACCCCTCTCCAGCCACCCCCCCCACCCACCACCCTTTGGTCTGTTTCCCGCTTGCTTCCCCAGGTATCCTTTCGTGGAAACTGGGAAACCTGCCCTTCGTTTTGGGGGCGCTGAGGAAAGGCAAGTCCACCGGACAAAGCTATTTCCCCCGTATTCTCAGAGCTAGAGCAATCCTCCACGTGCCGTGTGGTGGACTAGGCAGGCGCAGATCAAGTTCAACAGCGAACACAGGGGCGTGTAGTATTTCCCCCGTATTCTCAGAGCTAACACAGGGGCGTGTAGGCCGAGATGGGGGGGAGGTTCCTGAAATGGGGGAGAGGGTGCGCTCCACTGCTGTCCTGGAAGACAGGGGGTACTGAGGCAGCACAGGATCCCCACCACTTAGACGTGCCCCTATAAGCAGGACGCTCCACTTAGGGGACGCTACCCCAGGCCCTCCGTTAGCAGCTTGGGTAGGACTCGCTTTGAGGACGGTTCCCAGCTAAGTCCCAAGGACAGAGGAGGCTGTAGGGCTAACCTCAGCTCCTGCCTTCTTTTCTACTCCGCCCCCGGTCTTCACCCACCACGTGACCATGGCTGTTCAGTCACAGCACCGTATCCCCCCTGCATCAGGGGCGAAGCTGAATGGGACCCCACCCCCCCAACCTCCCCACTCCTGCGGTTAAGAACTGGCCAGAACGCTGCTGGTGGGCCAGCCTTGCCCCTGTGCAAGTTTTAAGAATGGTGGTAAAATTCGCATGACAATGCTTGCCACTTGGAAGGGTACCATTCAGCAGCTAACAGACTTGGGCAACCATCTCCTTCTAGAACATTCCATCACGGGGGTATAGCTCAGGGGTAGAGCATTTTGACTGCAGAACATTCCATCACGCAAGTGCATCTCGTGCAGGAAGGCAGTGCCGCCTGCACTAGAGTCCCCTCCACTCGGTGGCCTTGGACTGGGCTATAGTCAGCAGGTAGTAAGAGATGGCCGAGGGACCCCAGGGGAGACAGTCATAAGGAAGTGCCCTCTGACCTTGAACATCAGCTGTCCGCTAGGGGCTGGTTGAGAGCTCACCTGGTTGGGGGTTTTCCCTCTGTATGACCCCTACTAGGCTGCTGAAGGAGGCGGTCCCACTAGCACATGCCACCATGGGTCTGGCTCCTGGGAGAGCCGCCCCAGGCCAGGCACCAGGCTGCCCACAGCCCTGTGCATCTTAGCTGGGCATCAGCCTCTGCCACGCTCCCATCCGCTTGAGATTTCTTTCTTTCTGAGACTAAGTCTCCCTATGTTGTCCAGGCTAGTCCTGATCCCATGGACTCAAGCGATCCCCAGCCTCAGCCTCCCAGGTAGCTGGGATTACAGGTACCCACCACCGTACCTCGCTGATTTTTCAAAACCAGGTCTCATTATGTTGTCCGGGGTAGTCTTGAAACTGCGGACTCAAGTGATCCCTGGCCTCAGCCTCCCAGCACTTGGACTACAGGCGTGCGCCACCATGCCCGACTTTGATTTGACATTTCTGACATAACCTGTGGTCTGTTCTCCAAGCAGTGTGAGCCTTCACCAGCAAAGCCCCCCTCCCACAGCTCCCCCGAGGGAGAGGGGGGTTGCAGCAGCCCACCTGTGTTATGAGTGGTGCCCTGGATAAGGACAGGCGTCGACCAGGCTCACCGCGCCAGGCTTGGATTTAAGCATTTTGCAGGGATTGGCTCACGGTGTAGCTGTGCGGAATCAGGCGCAGAGCAGAACCAGGACCCAGAGGCACACAGTGAAATGAAGGCAAATCCTGCCGCCACCCCTCCTCCCCACCTCCTACCATCCCCCACCATCCTAGGGCGAAGGCACAGATCACGTGACTTAAACCACAGCCAGACAGTTACTTATTTTCCCAAACTTTTGCCAGTATGAACAATGCTGCAACGAAATCCTTGTGTGTGTGCATGTATGCTTATATGTGTAGCTACATACACAGACACACCTATGTATTAGACACATACAAAAAAGTGCCCTTGCCTTTTTTCTGCTGGATTGAATACTAGAAGTGGGATTTCTGAGCCAAAGACCTGAGAGATGGAACCAATTTGTTTTCCCATCACCGGTGTTGGAGACCACCTGCTTTGCCAGTTCGCCAAAGCGTCCCGACACTTTACCAAACTGATAAGCAAGAAAAGGAAGAACAGAACTTCATGGTACTTTACTTTAAATTGTCATGTGTGTATATGAGTGAGAGCATTTTATTAAATATTTTGGGGCCGGGGTGTTTTTAGTCCTGCTCACAGGTAGCATGATGCCTAAGATCCCAGGCCCTGAGGCTACTAAAAGCCTGAGTTTGAATCTCAGCTTCACTGCCTACCAGCTGTGTGAGATGAGGCAAATCACTCCCCCTGTCTGTGCCTAATTCCCCATGGGGATTTAAGGATATATATATATATATATATATACACACCTCATACCTCTCGGAGCTGTGATAAGGATTAAATGTGTTAATTAAGGCATTTAGAGGCATATTCAGGATGCAAAAAAATGCTACATAGGTATTAACAGTATTCTTTTTTCCCCCATCTAGGGTGCAGATGTGAGGAGCTTTTATATATATATATGTATATTAAGGATATTCATCTCTTGTCTTGACATGAATTATAAACATATTTCCCAGCAATCTTGACTTTGCTTTTAGCTTCTTCGATGTTTTCACTGCGGAAAATGTACCTAAAATGCACTATGTGAAACCAATTTTACAGCCTACAGTTCATAGACATGTTTTATTTTTGTGTTGTTGAATTTTTCAAGCCTTTCCTTAAAGAGTTCTGGGTTTTACATCATTTTAAAAGGCCTTCCTGCTCTCATTTTTTTTTTAATCTCCCATATTTTACTAGTACTGTAATGGTTTCCATTTTTACATTTTCATGTCAATTAGTCTATGTCTTATTTTAGGTTAACACACAGGAAGCGATCCAAAGTTCTTTTTAGGTGACTAACCAGAGACCCCCAACACCATGGGCTGGCGTGGTGGGATTCCAGGTGACCACTGCAGATCAAAAATGAAAAATTCCTGCTCATAAATGAGATTCCTGTCTTCTAAACTGAATTCCTGCATATATTTAGGTCTATTCTGAACCTCTGAATCCATTCCATTGAGTCGTCTGCCCATTCACAGGCCAACAGCACATTTTTAAAAGCCAATACAGCTTTAAAACTTGTTCAGTACTTGGTGATGTTAGTCCCTTGTTTCTCTTCTTACTCAGAAGGCCTGGTGATTTCTTTCTGTAAGAATTTTAGAGTCAAGGCCAGGCATGGTGGCTCATGCCTGTAAGCTTCAGCCTATGAAGCGGCCAGGGCTAGGGATCGCGGTTCGAGTCCCGCCTGGGGCCCGTAGCGAGACCTAGTTCCAAAAAAAGAGCTGGACGTGGTGGCGCGCACCTGTCATCCCAGCTACCTGGGAAGCTGAGGCTGGGGATTGCTTGAGTCCGTGGTACTCCGGGCAACGAGAGTCTGTGGTTCCATGGGCAAAAATAGCGAGACCTAATCTCAAAAGAAAAAAAAAAAGAATTTTAGAGCCAGCTTGTCTAATGAAAAACATCCTCATATCGGAGGGGGGAGGATCAGGGCTAATTCAGGCCCATGTGCTCAGGTGGGCCTGTCTTGGGGCTTCCTGCCCCCAACCTGATATGACCCAGTGACACCTGTGCAAGCACAGATGGAGCAGGTACCCGGGGTTTCTAGTCACAGGTGGGAGGCGGCAGAGATGGAGAAAGGCGCAAAGCAACCTGGGAAAGCCAAGGAGCTACAGAGCCCTTCACCCTGTTGAGGACAGTCTCTGGGTGACTGCAGGTGGCTGGACTCTTGAAGGGCCGTGTCCAGGAAGACACATCCTCTCTCATTAGGAACACAGAGACATCCTGGTCCTTCTTCTACACCTGTCCAGGTCCTTTCCACCTGCAGTTTCTCACCATCGCTTGACTCCTACTGACTTTTGTCCTTTGCAGACTTTCCTTAAAGGCTCTCTCCTTCTCCCCAGTATGGCAGGTCTGATGCTGGGACACCTGCCTCCAATAACTTTATATCCCTAGGACTTATTTCAAACTAGATGCTTGTACCTTTGGACTCCTGCATACATTTTTCTCACCCCCTGGGCCCTCCTGTACAATCACCAATCTGTACTCTGTATCTACAAACTTCTGTATTTTGTTTTGTTTGGGGTATTTTTTTAGATTGCACATATAAGATCACCAGGTATTTGTCTTCTCCATTAATGTATCTCACTTAGCATAATGCCCTTGAGGTCCATCCATCTGGTTATGAATGACAAGATTTCTTTTCTTTTTTATGGCTGAATAATATTCCTGGGTATATAGCACATTCTCTTAGCCACTCCTTCATGATTCAACACGAAGGCCAGGAGGATTTGGTGGCAAAGAAGGAGCAAAGGAGGCTCCCCTCTGGCAGGGACTGCCGATGTCCTTCTAGAATCTGGGTGGAGATTAGAACAATCACAGGTTGAGAGGGGGAGAGAGGAACTGCCAGAACCATAGCCTCCGGGAGCCTCAGGCTGGAGCCCTGACTTGTCAATATGTGAGTCAGGAGGCATGGGTCTTTGGGACAAGGCAGTAACCTCAGTCTAGGGGTGGGCCACCCCCCCGGGCGTGGCCTTGGGCACATGTGCTCCACCCCAGGTCTCCAGATTCGACTACACTCCACCCCCAGGCACCAAGTCAGATGCCACTGCTTTCTGATGGGCTGGCTCCCCGTGTGATGCGCCAAAGCCAGCATGGCACATGTCCTTGCTTACCATTTTTACTCTTCTCCCTGGTGTTAAAATAACACACAACTTAAACAAAAATGAATATATGAAAGAAACTTTAAATGGCCGTAATTGCCTACCCCAGAAATAAATGAATAATATTTTGAGTATTTCCTTCCTATTGATGACACAGAGTGGGCATTTGCTTTTTCTTTCAAAAGGTACAGATTTAATTTCACTGAAAATACAGGTATACGTTCTCTTCCAAGAGACAGCGCAATTCAGGTTTTCAAAAGGGAAGGAAAGTCGGGTACGTGTTACAACATGGATAACGCTGGAGGCTATGATGCTAAGTGAAATAAATCAATCACAAAAAGACAACTACTTAGAGCTCACCTTATGAAGTGGTCCCCTCAAACGGTCAGCTTCACAGAGAGAGAGAAAGCAGCAGGGAGGTTGCCAGACCCTGGGAGAGGGGGGACAGGGAGTCCATTTAATATGGGTACAGAATCTCAGCTTTGCAAGATGAAAGGATCTGTGGGGCTTGGTTTTTACAATGATGTGAATGTATTTAACACCATTGAACTACACACATAAAAAGGGTTAAGACAGTCAATTATGTTATAGAAGAGAGTCATTTATGTTATAGTGTCTTTTACCACAATTTAAAAACTAAAAAGGAAAAACATTGACTGTGGTTTTGGTGCTGATTTTTTGGCTCTGACACCAAAAGCTAAGATAAACAAGTGGGATTACATCAAACTGAGTCATGCCTGCATAGTAAAGGAAACCATCGGCCAAATGAAAAAGCAGCCTACTGAATGGGAGGAAATGTTTGCAAGTTACATATCCGGTAGAGATTAATATCCAAAATATATAAAGGAATACAGCACAACAGCAAGACAAACAATCCAGTTAGCTATGGGCAGAAAACCTCAACAGGCATGTTTTGAAGAAGAGCTAGAGATGACCGAGAGGCGAGCAGAAAGGTGTTCAGCATCACAGACCATCAAGGAAATGCAAATCTAAACCACAGGAAGATAGGACCTTACATCTATCACAATGGCCATCCACAGAAAGACAAGCAAGGAAGTGGAGGAAAGGTAGAGCGCGTGCACTGTCAGTGGGAATGTAAATCGGTGCCGTCACTATGGAAAACAGCATGGAAGTTCCTTGAAAAATTAAAAATAGAAGCACCATATGATCTACTTCTGGATATGGAGCCAAAGAAAATGAAAACGCTAAGTCAATAAGATGTATGTACCCCCACGTCCATTGCAGCAATATTTACAACAGTCATGATGTGGAAGCCAGATGAGTGCCCCTCAGTGGGGGAACACTTAAGAAACTGTCATATTCTCTATCTCTCCCTCTCCCTCTCTCTCTCCCTCTCCCCCCTTCCTTCTCTCCTTGTGTGTACATCTCTCACTTGTTCTCTCTCAGTCTCTCATACACACACACACACGCACACATTCACACAGAGGGAGAGAAGAATACTACTCAAAAATGAAATGAAATGAAATCTTGCTGTCTGCAACTTGACAAAAAGTTTCGGAACTTTCGGAAACAATGTTAAGGGAAATAAGTCAGACAGGGAAATATATACCATATAATCTTATTTATATGTGAAATCTTAGGGAAAAATGAAGCTCACAGGTAGAGAATAGACTGGGGGTTGCCAGAGCAGGGGGAGGGGTAGGTATATAGGTAACAACATAGGTATAAGGGGTTAACAGGTACAAACTTCCAGTTGGAAAGTAAGTGCATGGTGATGCTCATCAGTACCGTGCTGCATATGTGAACACTGCTGAGAGAGCAGACCTTCAAATTTCTCAGCACAAGAAAATATAATTTGGACTTTAGAATTACTATGGTGGCTGTTTCACACTACATACAGATATGGATTTGTTGCACTGTACACCTGAAACTAGTATAATGTTAAATGTCAATTCTACCTCAATTTAAACAATTTAAGCCCTTTTTTTAAAAATAATTTATAGATATATATATATAATTTTTTTTCACACCATTGTGATCCCTGGGAGTCACCCACCACCTCCCCTCCCTGGCCACTCCAGCTAGTCCCCTCCCACAGTTGTGTACTTTCGTTTGGTTGTCCATATATTAGTGAAACCATTTGGTTTCTGTCTTTTTCCTTCTGGCTTGTTTCTACCAATATGATTTCTTCTAGGTACATCCCTGCTACCAAAAAAACATAAAATTTGTCATTTTTAATTGATGCGTAATATTCCATTGTGTATATAGACCACATCTTTTTCATCCAGACAACTGTCTTGGGGCATTTGGTTAAAAATATAGAACGCTTCACAAATCTGCGTGTCATCTTTGTGCAGGGGCCATGCTAATCTTGTCTGTATTGTTCCAATTTTAGTATATGTGCTGCCGAAGCGAGCACTTAAACACTTTTTTTAATTATTTAATTATTTACTTATTGAGACTAGGTCTTGCTAATTTTTGCCTGTAGAACTGCAGGCTCACGTTGCCTGGGGTACCACAGACTCAAGCAACCCCCAGCCTCAGCTTCCCAGGTAACTGGGATTACAGGCCACCTCCAGGCATGGGCCACCATGCCCGGCCTTAAGCCCTTTTTTAAATTAAAAAAAAAAAACACCACACACCCAGATTTGCATTTCCTCCTATTCCCTGAAAGATAACACAGAGATAGTAAAGTCCTCACTTGATTACTGTTATCAATTGGGAGTCAGTTCTGCTTCTAGAACCTTCCCTATGCATAGATATACTTGTGCAAACATATCAAAATGTACTACATTTTCCGGGTGGCTTTGATTGCAATTTCAACATGAATGCTGTTTGGGAACCTGTGCGCTGGGCAATATCAGAAGGCTGGAGCTGAATCAGTACATGGTCCACACAGCACTGTCAGCAGCGTAAAGATGGACTCTGCTCTGCCATCCTACCACACCCTTTTATTGGTCATCCATAGCCTTCCCCCCTCCCCCCTAGAAACAGCACTCCAGCAGCATCTGTAGCCTGTTTCCTAGATCACACATGTGTGCATTTCTCTGGCAAGAATAAATAAAGGCAAGAAGAGAGACAGCTGGGCCAGGGAGTGTGTAGGTTAGAATCTCATTAGATTTCACCAAGTGATCTTCCAAAAAGATCACTGATGAAGCATTGAAGAGGACCACACCTCCCCAGGGCTTGGGAATATAGAACCTTTTTAGGTGTCACTGCTGTTTCACTTTCCTAACACACTTATGTAAGGTTCCACGTGTGAGTGGATGCATGCACATACATTTTTAGTGGCAAACAGCTCCCTGTTCGATGCTGTCTCCCATTGACAGAGGCATCATGGTGAAGGCCAGTCTCTCTGTCCTATCTCTTTTAGGCATTCTTCACAACTTTGATCTTGACCCTGTGCAGACCCCTTCCTTCCCCTCCCCACCAGATCCTTTGCCCTCAGTGCTTTATCCCACTTGAGAATTACTAGTAATTATGTTACAATGACTAAGCACCAGCCAAGTGAGCGCCACTTAGCGCCACTCTTGCACAGCCTTTCAGTAGCCCCTAAATTAATCCTGCCTCATTTTTTGACTCACTCTGGCTTTTGGTTCGTGTCAGTGTTTTCTAAAAGCTTTCACATCTCTGCCCAAGGCCTTTCTGTGAGACATTTCCATGTTCTCTAGCATGTTGGTTCCACAGCTCCTGCTTGGAGCTTACCCTCCAGCTATACCGCTCCAGCTGAGCTGCAGGTTAGTCTCCCCTGGGGGGCTGGGTCTTTTTTTCCCCTCCCCCCAATGGTGCTGGAGACCCTGTCCTCTCTTTGGGGGAATCCCACATCTCTCTTTTTAAACACAGTCTCCTCCTCACAGTAACCCCTGGAGATCCCAGCAGCCTGGACTGCTGCAGTCCAGGAACGTAGGTCCTCATCCAGGAAAGAGGACATTACTCCAGATAAGAGAGACCAGTAGGCCGAGCATCAAGCAAAGATACAGTGAGAGAGGAGCTGGAGTAGCCAGAAGGGAGGAGGGGGGAAGGGGGAGTGAAGTGGTGGTATAGAGAGGGCCATAGTGGGACCAATAAGTATACAAATATGGCCAATGTTATATGAAAACTGAAAAAAATAAGAATTAAACATACTTTGCTCTTTAGATGATGCATAGTCTCTAGCAGTGCACCCACAGAGGGCACTGAGTGAGCCAGACCAGCTTGCTGCTACCCTAAACCTACACAGCGGTGATGTCCATTATTTCTCAACCAGACTAGGGGTAAAAGTTCCTTGGGAATATCCTTGAAATTTTTTGTGCTATGATGAAAGATTCCCCAGTTTTCTGATTCTGGTTATAAGGTAGCACTGTGCCTCGCAGGGCCTTTGAGCTAGTTTACAGCTCTGAACTGTAGATAACTGATTACCATGCAAAGTCACTCTTCCCTGTAGATAAGCTGGTAAGTAACCCACATCCCTCTCCCCACCCTCCACAAAAAGTCAGCCTCAGGTCTCTCTATAGATTCATTTCAAAACTCTTTCCCTCCTTGTCAATTGGCACTTCTTTGACACCTTTAAACTGGTTGTAACATCTTTAAACTGTTTCCCTCACTGATAATAAGTTAAAGATATTTGATAAATACTCATTTTATACTCCTATAGAATCAGATTTTACCTTAAAGATTACCTTTTAACAGAAGTGTGTTTAAGTCACTGACACCTTCACACGTGATTGACAAATTGTCTGGGTATAAAAATACAAGTTAAAAGTCTGATGCCATTTTTATTCCTGTTTCTTTACATATAACTAGTTCCCTGTCACCCTCCTCCCCCCTGTTTTCTTTATCCAAGGGGTTAAATGTCCTGGAATAAGGCTTCCTGAAGATCTTTTGCATTTGTTTGCCCTGTGCTTCCATGGAACTTTATCTAGAGGCACCTGCCTGCAGGTTTGGAAATAAGCTTGTATTATTTCCCTGGCAATATTCTCCTCTCATCTCTTTTCCTGAAATTCCTTATGTTTGGATATTGAATGCCAGGAGTGACCCATTTCTCACATCTTCCCCAGTATCATTCTCATCCTGTATTAATTTGTTTCCCTGTTTATTAATGAGGTTGAGTAACTGTGCTTAATTGGGCCCTTACCTTCTCCAGTATACCTTTTCTATTAAATAGAAATTGTAATGAAAAAAGCTGAATATAAGCTAGTTTCTGTCAGTTTATCATTATATTTCAAATAATGCCAACTTTAAGAAAGATTTACATGCATCACCTAGTGAAAAATTGGTGCTTTCTTCACCTTGCCAGTGGCCAAACATCCAGCACCTTATACCGGTCTGGTACACTGCAATTACTAAATACCTTTGTGCATTAAATCTTCACTCATAGATTACAACTCAAATTCACCTCAAACTTAAATAGTCAAAGCTCTTTTTTTTTTGGAAACTAGGTTTCACTATGTTGACCGGGGTAGTCCCCATCCTGTGGACTCAATCGATCCCCAGCCTTAGCCTCCCAGGTAGCTGGGATTACAGGTGCCCACCACCATGCCTGGCTGCTTTTTCAAGACCAGGTCTTGCTATGTTGCCCAGGGTACTCTCGAACCCACAAACTCAAATGATCCCAGGCCTCTTGCCTCCCAGCACTTGGATTACAGGCACACACCACCACACCCGCTCAAAGATCTTTTAACTCCTTATTCTGGTAAGGGAGAAATATTTCTTGAGTGTTTTCTATTTATCCTGTTCTAAGGTATGGTCATTAACTTAATCCTGACAACAAACTAATGAGATAGGTACGATGATTACCTGCATTTGGCAGATGAGGAAACTTATCTGAAGACTTAGGTGGCTGAGCTGAGATCTGACTGTAAAGATTACATATGTGAGCCCCCACACTAGATGCCTCCGTAGTTGGTGCAACTCACACATTAAATCTTAAATTAAATTAAATAGACCATTCTGGTCTATTCATAGTTGTCAGGCATACATTGTTGAGAAGAGTTCTGGAGCAGCATTTAGGTTCCACGGAAAGACCTGCCTTGATTGAGTAATGATGTCTGCCCCAGCCTGGGGAAGGGGAGTTGGGGCTACTATTCTTTTTATGCTCCTTAATCATTCCTTAGAGAAAAAGACTATCTTTGGGGTAATACATAGCTCTAGAGCTTTTGAAATTAGGGCACGTTGACATACAAGGTCTTTAAAGGCTGTTTGTTCCTTTGTTGTAGCCAGAGAATTCTTTAACAGCCAGGTCTGTTTATACTTTATCAGGAGAATAACTGATAATTAGGCATCTGAGTGCTCCTTTGACTCCCTCACTTCTTTCTTTTCCTGTGGCAAAAAAACAGAAAGTCAGAAAAATAATCACATTGCATCATGGGACCACTGGGCCATATAAAAAAGCTCCGTGATGTTATTTTTCCAATCATTGGTTTCCTCGGCAGTCAGCATTTTAGCCATTCCAAATACCCCTCCCAAATGACCATTAGATATGACCATGGATTGGTCTCTCCGCTAACCTTTGTCCATCCCAGTTTTACAACTTGGCTCCAACTGCAGAGCAGCCTGGCTCTTAAAAGAATTATATCCTTTTCCCAGAATATCCATTAAACAACTCCATTTTAAGAGCGGTACAGAGCAACTTTCTCCCATTTCTGCCCCCTTTGCAAAGTGCACTTTTAGCTTACATCCAGACCAAAATCTATTGGCTTAGAATAATTCTCTAAGCCACTCACTATCCAGTCTCCATCCTTCAAGGAATTTTTTTCAACAACAATAGCAATACACATCCATCCAGAAGTCCTGGGATGCCTGTTGTTTTCTTGAACTGCAAGGCCAAGAACCAAGCAGGGAGGAGGACCGCTGAGCGGCCACCCACCCGCCAAGCAGGCCCAGATCCCTGGCCGGGCAAGAGGCAGCAAAGTGTTTCCAGGGGTCAGTTTTCATGACGCCCCCAGGATTAGAAGGAGGCAGAGGAGAGGACCTGCGGTGGGTGGCTGTCTCCTCCCACTGACTCCTCTGTGGCCATCACTTGCTGGAAAGAGGGTGTGGGAGGCTCCTTTTGGCTCTGGCTGAGGCCTTCCTCCTAGGAACCCCAGCAACAGGGGGGAGAGGGAGTTATATGGGCCCGGTTGTAATGCATATCTTCGTAAGGTGGGCCCATCCACTTTGAGGTAGGCAGGGCTCTTACCTGGCCTCATCCTGAACAGGGGGAGAGTTGCCTCCGCGCTGGTGCTGCAGTCAGCCAGGTGCTCACAGGGCTTTCTGAGGGGCACCTGCTCAGACCACCACAGACAGTCTCCCCTGCTCCAGGCCTTCCCAATGAGGAGGCACTGAAATCAGGTCAAAATAGGCAGCAGCCTCTAACCTATAAGCCACAGGTCCGCTTCACCCACATGCAGTAGTTGCCACTGATATGCAGTTCAACACAGGGTTTTACTAACAAGGAAATTAACCAGGAAAACAAAAAGTTTTCAAAGCCACAAGTGGTGGTGATCTTACCCCAGTCACCATTTTCCGTCCCAAAGGTTCCAAAGACACATGTCCAAGATGGTGCCCTTTGCCCCTCCAAACCCAAAGCAAGTTTGCAAAGTCCATTCTTTCTTTGCAAAGTCCAGTCTTTCTTTGGCATCTTTTCTTCACTTCTTCTCCAGTGTTCCGAGCTGCTCCACTTTCTCTAAAGTTCTTCAAACTTCAACAAGTGCTGATGCACAAATCAGCTTTCCAAATCCCTGGCCATCACCAGGTACCAGCTCACTAAGCCACCTTGCTGCGGTGCCACACTCTCCACACCAGCCACTCTTCTGCCAGCCACCATGGCTCCTTGCCACCTCCAGCTCACTTTTCAGGGGGTCTACCCTGGCAGGCAATATAGGCCTGTTCCATCAGTCCGCCAGTCTCGTCGCTCTCTCTCTCCTTTTCCTTTTGTTTTCTTCTCTCCTTATTGCTCTTCACTTTTATACCCCATTTCCCACTTCCCATTTTCTCTCGTGGTTCTCTCAGACGCCGCCCACCAGGGTAAGTTGGCGCCAATACAATCTTCAACTGCGTCACTACCCTGTATCAGCACCACCTGTGCACCTGGGAAGAAGGGGCATGTCCTGTGCTTGACACTGTCCCTGCTGAAACGGTGTCCCATGCAGGGCACAGAATATCCACTGGTAAGACACAAAGCCTACACAGACCCTTGGCAACTTGATATATCCCATGATCTGTGAAGTTCAAGTCCAGTTCCAGAACGTACCCCTCATACAGGCCCCACAGGTCTGCCGCCATCTTGGCGCAGAGCCAACACCATCTTGGCACCCACGCCCTGCCAGGGTACTGACCTGGAAGCCTCAGCAGAGCAGAGTCACTAGATGTGCCTTTTCTGCTATTGTTTATTGTAAGTTTTAGCACTGTGAAACCACAGATGAACAGAACATATGTGTATAGTTTTAAAACAAGATGAATTAGCCCGGCATGGCGGCGCATGCCTGTTGTCCAAGCGCTGGGACACAAGAGGCTGGGGATCGCTTGAGTTCATGGGTTCAAGACTACCCCAGGCAGCATAGCAAGACCTGGTCTCAAAAAAGCAGCCAAGCGTGGTGGTGGGTGCCTGTAATTCCAGCTACCTGGGAGGCTGAGGCTGGGGCTTGCTTGAGTCCATGGTACCCCAGGCAACATAGCAAGACCTAGTCTCAAAGGAAAAAACAAAAGCAGCTGGGCGTGGTGGTGGGAGCTTGTAATCCCAGTTACCTGGGAGGCTGAGGCTGGGGATCACTTGAGTCCATGGGATCAGGACTACCCCAGGCAACATAGAGAGACCTAGTCTCAATAAATAAACAAAGCAATGTGAAGCCCAGGCCTGGTGTACTTACAATCAGGGTTAAGAAACACGGCATTAGGAAAGCTTTGGGGCTTATTTCTGTTTCCTGTGGTTGCTACACAAGTGATCCCAGACAGAGTGGCTGAAACAACAGAAAATCATCCTCTCACTGTTTGGGGGCTTGGAAGACTAGGCTCAAGGTCCTGGGGGCTTTAGGAAAGTCATCCCCCTTCCTAGGTTCTGGGGGATCCCAGCAGTCATGGGGGTCCTTGACTTGCAGCTACCTACTCCAACCTCTTCTCCCCAAGCGTCTGTGCTCAACCTTCCTCCTTTCTTACAGGAAGACATCCAGCATTGGAGTGACCACCCTTTCCAGTCCCATCAGTGTGTCCCATCTCAACTGGGCTAACTT
This sequence comes from Uropsilus gracilis, assembly GCA_004024945.1. Taxonomy (NCBI): domain Eukaryota; kingdom Metazoa; phylum Chordata; class Mammalia; order Eulipotyphla; family Talpidae; genus Uropsilus; species Uropsilus gracilis. Next base: position 17,993 of record PVHY01022410.1, read on the forward strand.
GTGCTGCCAAGACCCGGTGCCCAAATAAAGCCACTTTGGCAGTTATAGGGGCCTGGGGCTTGGACAATCTGGCGGAGACAGGCCTGGGCTCGCTAAGAGCCCAGGGGTATTCCTCCTTTGCCCAAAGGCCGGGGAGGGGTTTTGCATTAATCGTGTTTTTACTTTCAGCATAGGTGATCACCTAAGGGGACAGATACCTCGCACTGAGCTTTGGAGAGCACAAGTCCAGTGGAATGAGGGAAGGGCGGTACAGCCCTTCTAGATGAGGCGTCCCAGGAGCTATTCTGTTCTAAGCAGGTTCTCCAGGTCAGAGTGTTCAGAATCTTGGGGGGGGGGGGCATAGGTACAGGGAGTCTTGGGAACCCGTCTCCCCAGGATTGAGGCACCTGTGGACAGGACATTGGAACCTGGCAGGACGATGGTGGGGCAGGGAGGTGCTTATGACTGGAGCCTCTGAGCTGGTTCCAGGGACCTCGTCCTCATATCCATTCCCACTTGCAGGGGTCCCTCCTGTAGCCTGTCCTTGACCTTTTGACCTTTTGAGGATACCATAGTTCTTTTTTTTTTTTTTTTTGAGACTAGGTCTCGCTGTTTTTGGCCATGGAACCACAGGCTCATGTTGCCCGGGGTACCACGGACTCAAACCATCCCCAGCCTCAGCTTTCTAGGTAGCTAGGATTACAGGCACACACCACCATGCCCAGCTATTTTTTGAGACTAGGTCCTGCTGTGTTGCCCCAGGTGGGACTCGAACCACGATCCCCAGACCCCGCTGTGACTCCGTAGGCTGCTGCTTACAGGCACGTGCCACCGTGCCTGGCTTACCATAGCTCTTCTATACCCACAGGCTACTTGTGACTTGGCCTTTTAAATCTGCCACTCCCCCTCTTCACAGATTTGTATGTCACCTTTTAACTTCCTTTGTTGTCCTTCTGAGGGGGGGGGCGTGTTTCATTGGGGAAAAGAGCCACTAATTTAATGACCATCTTCACCTGGAACACTTTTTCGGGGTCTCATCTTTCTATCATTTCCTGAGTTCCCGCTGTCTGAGATGCTGGGCTGTTTGGAGGAACAAGGCTTTTAACCTCCACAGAGCAGCAATGGTGGAGATACAGGCAAGGAAGTGGGCCGTTTCAGCAGGGCCGTGTTGCTGAAATATGATTGAACTGTCCTGTCACCTGTGCCACTTGGCGTGTCTTCTTTGCCTGCATTAAACTATCCCTCCTCGCCCATTGTAGTGTAACCAGCCTCTTCGTGGTGCCAAATGCCGTGCACAGGCACCAGGCTCACCAGTCTGTGCAGGTTCTTTATTGGTTCTAGCAGCCACACAGACACACCAGGCAGGGCAGAGCCAGGGCCAAGACTGGGCCTGGGGGGGTTTGGAAGGCGGATGAGCCCCCCAATGGCCAGGAATCTCTACACAGTCTATCTGGTGTTCTCTTGTTCTCTCTCATCTTGCGCTCGCTCATGCCCCGAGCCCTTTTATCCTAGGTGTGCACACTTACACATGCGCACATCCACCAGGCCGCAGCATCATGGAGAAGATACAGTACCCAAGCTGCTGCTCATACAGGTCCGTGGGGGGAAGGCAGGACTAACTCATCCGACAGTGACCTATGGAGGGAATCTCCGTACACCCAAAATGCTGTGCCTGAAGGATGATCTGGGGGAGGGTGAGTGGGGCAGGAGTGTGGGGCAGAGACCCAGGGAGGATAAAGCTGCAAGATGAGGGAGGAACCACCAGCTGTTAGAGAATGGTGAAAGCTGGGGTGCACCCAGGAAAGGCATGAAGGGATGTTGTGGTGCCCAAGAATGAGTACAGAGAGCAGCGGCACCTGTGGGCTAAGCTCAGACAGGGGACCCCGAAGGAGAAGATGGAGAAGCCATAGACGAGAGGTAGGAAGATGGTGTGATCATTGCAGCCAACACACAAGTTCCAAGAGGAACACAGAATCCAGCCCTGGGGCTGGGCGCAGTGGTGCATGCCTGGAATCCCAGCACCGGGAGGCCGAGGCCTGGGATTGCTTGAGTTCACAGGTTCAAGACTAACCCGGGCAACATAGCAAGACCTAGTTTCTAAAAAATAGTTGGGCATGGAGGCACGCACCTGTAATCCTAGCTACCTGGGAGGCTGAGGCTGGGGATCACCTGAGTCCACGGGTTCGGAACTACCCCGGGCAAAGTAGCGAGACCTAGTCTCTAAAAAATAGCCAGGCATAGTGGTACATGCCTGTAATCCCAGCTACCTGGGAGGCTGAGGCTAGGAATCACTTGAGTCCATGGGTTCCGGACTACCCTGGGCAGCATGGCGTGACCTGGTCTCCGGAACAAAAGAGAATTCAGCCCTGCTTGGCCCCACTGCTAAGCGGTATCTGCAGTGTCGGGTCACGGAGACAGACTGCAGAAGGGAGGTTACCAGGATCTTGGGGGAAAGGAAAACAGGGGAGTTGGTGTTTAGTGGGTGTTGCATCTCAGTTTGATAGAAAGTTCTGGAGTTTGGTGAACTTAACCCTACTGAACACTTAGAAATGGTCAATGCAGCAGTTTGCTATGCAGGCCTTGGTACCACAGCAAACTCATTTTTTAAAAAGAAACAGAGGCCAGGCATGGTGGCTCGTGCCTGTAAGCTTCAGCCTATGAAGCGGCCGGGGCTAGGGATCGCGGTTCGAGTCCCGCCTGGGGTCCGTAGCAAGACCTAGTTCCAAAAAATAGCTGGGCATGGTGGCGCGCGCCTGTCATCCCAGCTACCTGGGAAGCTGAGGCTGGGGATGGCTTGAGTCAGTGGTACCCCGGGCAACGAGAGCCTGTGGTTCCACGGGCAAAAATAGGGAGCTCTAGTCTCAAAAAAACAAAAAGAAACAGACCAGAGCCTCTTTCTAACCTTCAAATACTCTTTGATTCTTTACCCTTTTTCGGGTCAGACAGACTCTGTGGACCAGCCTTCCCCAAGAGGGGACAAAGCCAGTGTCTGCTCATCCCTCCAGAAGAGAAGACTGTTCCCCCACTTCTCCACAAGCACCCCAAGGACTGCCTGCTGGCAACCTAAGCAGTCTGAGCCAAAACTCAGGCCAGGTCTCACACATCCTCCTCCACCTGCGGGCCTCAGCCCACCCAGCAGCCCTTTTTGGGAGACTCTGCCACCTCCCAGGCGGTCAGTCAAAGCCCTGATCAGGCATTGGCCGCTGAAGCCTGTCAGTCATTCAGGGTCCTGCTTTGTCACCCAAGAGCCAACACCCACTTAGGGTCTCCTGACCCAGGGCAGAGGGACAAACCAGCAAGGGAAGGTAGCCTGAGCGGCCCAGTGGACAGGGCGGCCTAGAGGTGAGATCCGGCTGCAGGGCCTGGCTCTGGGTAGCCGCACAGAAGGTTCTGGAACTTGATCCAGTTACAGTCACTGACAGCAATGAAGTAAACAGAGTCAATCCCTGTGCGCCAGGCACCTGGGCACCCTCAATATGCACAAGCTCAGAGACGTCTCAGCCAGCCCTGAAGGCAGCACTGGTGGGCCCCATCTTACAGGTACAGAAGCCACTACAGGAGCTGCACCTGCTGCAGGGAAGTCCCCAGCGAGCAGCCATGGCCGTTCCTGAGAGCGAAGACCAGGGACCCGCAGGAGCCAGCGGAGCGGACTGCGTTCGCACCCACGGGCGGCTCCTCGGACAGGGGAGTGAGGGGCTCTCCTGGGTGACAAGCGACGGGGAAAAGGGAAAGAACCAGCTCCGCTGTGCTGTCGCGTGCAGGGCGCGGTGGCCCAAGCTGCCTACCGTGTCTGTGACGATTTGGGCAGTGTGCTCCCTGCCCCATCACCCAGGGGACCAGCAGGGCTCTGGGTGAGGCTGAGCCTCCCCGGGCAAGAGATGCATCAGCAGGAGCTTCTGCGGAGCTGTGCGAGGCCCCGCGAGATCAATCAGTGGCCAGAAGTGAAAATCCCAGGCCTCATTCAAGCAGGAAGAGAAAATCAGGAGGAAACGATGGCCCTGGATGCACTCACCACCTGCGTGGGACAAGCACTGTGTTGGGAACCACTGAGACAGGAAGGTGAAACCAGCGATTGAGGGAACCTGTCACAGATTTCTACCCACACTGGCTCTGGCACTGGGGAATCAAACCCCGAGCCCACAGTAACGTGCAATGTGAAAGAGGCTCCCTCCTTTACCAATCAGTGGGGGAAGAAAACCACCACGAGTGGCTGTGGCCCTGTGGCCGAACTTGCTAACGAGAGAGAGGAGAGCGGTTCAACCAGCCACCTGGGGAAGTCTGCCCAGCAGTGAAAACCTCACCACCATCGGCCTAGATATCAGAACTGGATGGCTCAGAACCAGCAACAAGTGACAGAAAGGATCCTGGAGAAGCCAGCACATATCTGCCCTACAACAAGTTCCCAACGTGCTCGGCCTGACTGTCCGCCTCGGCTACTCCTGGAGATCCAAGCAGCCCCATTTGCTGCTGTCCCGGAGTGCAAGTCCACACCCAGGAAAAAGGACATAG
>PVHY01022411.1:0-22435 GCA_004024945.1 Uropsilus gracilis
TCCCCAAAGCTGGATCAGGCTGGATCAAGCTCACACTTGCTCCCAAACAAGCTCCTGCTGTCCCCTAGTCACAAGCACAGTTGAACACCCCTATTCTCCCACCTTCAGGTCAGCTTAGGACACCCCAAGAAAGCCTGGCCACTCTGGCTCAACAAAGAAAGGCATCTAAAAGGTAGACAAGTTCTTCCTCTGCTCCTTCCTACAAAGAGGCCCATAAAACCCACACAGGAAAGACACGTTCATTTGCTATTCCAGGAGACTCACTGAAGTCTTGCTTCAACTCGCTCCCATGACAGGACAGCCCTCCTCTCTGCACTGACCCCCTTCCTGGGCAACATCTTCAACCCAAATTTTAGGACTATCTGGATTCCAATTCCTAGCCATTTGCTGGTTGTGTGGCTTTGAGTAAGTTGCTTAACCTCTCTGAGTCAGTCTTTCGGTCCATTTAGGATAATTCTATCTCCAATCACAAAGAAGTCATGGGATTGTTAAGGAAATCAAGTGCACGATGTTCATAGCACACCCCCTGGCACACAATAAATTCTTAATAAGTGTGCTGTGAATGATCTCATGAGAGAAATAAGGCCCAGGTGGGATCTGGAAGGTGAGGGGGAGGGTCACAAGCTACTCAGTGAGCAATGGCACTCAGAGGTGTATTCAGTGAGTCCCTTTCAGCCCAGAGTTATTCTAGGAGCCAGAAAACTGGGTGTTTCCATGATGAGCCACAGCCGTGGGTAGAAATCAAAATCCAATGAAGCAGTCACTCTCTATGAGCGTGTATGTACACACACACACACACACACACACAAGCAGTACAACAGGGAGGGCTGTCATACTACAGACAGGGAAGGACCCCGAGGTCACCCCAAGGTCTGAGAGTCTCCCTTCAGGACAGGTGCAGTCCCTCAGCTGGGCTGTGGGGGCTTCTCCAGGAAGCTCGTAGCAACTCTGGCAGCTGCTCCTAAGCTCCCAGCAGGGCTGGGCCTGGGAGTGGGGAGCCCAGCAGGTCAGCCCAGGAGTGAGACACAGGGACACCCTGGAAAGCAGGTAGAAACACTGGGATGGGCTTGGCCAGCCCGTGTGCAACAACACATAGCCCATGCAACTAAGTGGAAACTGCCCGTGGGGTAGGGGGGAGTCCAGGAGTCTGCAGCCCCTCTGCCTCATCTGGCCCCCACACAGGCACCCCATCCCTCACAGGTAGGGCGCTGGACAGAGCACAGGGAGGGAGGCAGCCTCTGGCTCCCTGTGCATAATTCCGCCCCCTCCACCAAGTAGCAGGATCTCCCTGCTTATAGATGGCTGCCAGGGCACATCCCCACTCACCTTGAACCCCCTCAGATGCCCCACCCCCACACCCCAGCCCCCTCCCTTCAGCACCACTCCCACCAAAGGCCTCTGCCTGGAGCTACAGTGGCACTTTCCCGGGTTCCGTTCAAGAGCAGGGCTGCCTGCCCGCCATCAGGAAAGGTGTCCCCCACCCTGGGATTGCCACGGAGCCCGGGCCAGGTACTTGAGCCTCAGCAGCGTCTGCACGGCAGACCCCGCATGGAGAACACAGGCGCCCGGGGAAAGCCATCTTCCCTCGGGGACTGTCCCTCACACTCTGCCCATTCTGCTTCCTCCGGACAGGCCGAAGCCACCCCAACTCCCACCAGCCTCCGCTTTCCCTCCTCCCCCAACTCAGGGAGTGAGATGGGACCCTTGGAAAGAAGCTGGGAGGACCAGGGGAGGCACACAGCTAGAGCCAGGCGGAGTCCAACCATGAGCTCTGGTCCGTTGCAAGCGGCCCCAGGCCTGGGCCATCCTGGTTCTCCCCTTGAACAGGGTTCCACCCCATTGCTGGCCACACCTTGTATCTTCCAGCACAGTGATACCCCCCCCCCCCGCCCCCAGGGCACCTGGACCCTCCACATGGAGACCTGGAGCCAACAGGGAGCCTGGCCCTGGCTGCTGACTTGACCTCTCCAGCAGTGAGGACGCTCCCTCCGCACACACACTGTTCCTAGCCTTGGAGCTGGCACTGGGGTCCTCTGGGGACCCCACTCTGGCCTTCAGGCCCCTGTACAACCTCCTCTGCACACCCAGCCTCTGATTTCCTCCCAGGCATCCAGTCCCATCTTCCATCTTCCACCAGGGACATCTGACAATGTCTGAAGATACTTTTGGTGGATTTTTGTTGTTGTTTTTTTCCCAGAGGCCAGGTCTCGCTATGTTGCCCAGGGTAGTTTCAAACTCATGGACTCAAGTGATCCCTAGACTCAGCCTCCCATGTAGCTGGGATTACAAGCACCCGCCACCACACCCGGCTGTTTTTTAAGAGACTAGGTCTCGCTATGTTGCCCGGAGTAATCTCGAACCCGCAGACTTAAGTAGTCCCCAGTCTCAGCCTCCCAGGTAGCTGGGATTACAGGCTGCCACAATGCCAGAATGGTGATAGTTTTGGGGTCTATAAACAAGCAGTGAGTAGAAGCCATGGATGCTAAATACCTAGCAAAGTCGAGGACAGCCCTCACAGTCAAGGGTGATTGATTCCTGTGGGCTCCCATCACACAGCCAACGTCTCCCTCACTGCGTCTGACACATACATGTGATACCTGTCTGCCCCTCCCACTCAGAGCTCTCTGGGACTTCCATCAGCCCCAGTGTCCACGTCAGAGCTGGTTCCAGTAGGTGCTACATATGGAACCAGCAAAGAAGTGAGAGGGCAAATGAGTGAGCACACAACTCAAGTAAGAAAGCAGCGTGAGCTCGGAGAGTTGGTGACGAAGGCCAGTCCCATCGCCAGGTCAGGGGGTCAGCACGTAGACTAACACAGGTAATCCAGCACTTTTTCTTCATTTTGAGGTCTACTTTGGTTTCACTGATGGACATGCAGGGCTTCACGCTTAGAGAATTTCTCTCAAAGCAAACACCAAAGCCTCACGAGACTCTGATTTGGAAGCTTCTGGAAAGCTTCTCCCTCCCATCATTCCCCCTGACATTCCACCATGTCCACTAAACACCTACTTTGTGCCAGGTCTTTCCTAAATTCAAGTTGGAAATGGATACCAATGCTTGTGGAAACAAAAAAATGTCACCTCCCCAAAAAGGCCTTCCTTGACCAAACTTTCGAAAACCACACTATAAACCCTCACATGCACCGTTACACACCCATCCCACACACACACATTACAAACCCAACCCCACACACTCACACACCCCAACCCCAGAGGTACACACACTCCCAACCCACACACATGAGCCCCACCACACACCTCCCACACACCACTCAGGCATGTGCTTCGCCCTCTTTTGTGGATTTGTTCTCCTCATGAGACTCACCACTCCAGATGTTTGCTAGCGTCGTCTCTGATACCATCTACCTCACCCCCAGAAGGGGTGCTCATGAGGGCACAGGTGTCTCCGGAACCTACTACAGTGCCTGGTCCAGAGGGCTCTTCACGGGTATTTCCTGAATCAATGACTAAAACCCCAGCCAAGCCCCAGATGCCAGGCCACTCTGGCCCCATGATCATCCTGCTTCTGGACAGAGCTGTCTGGAGCTGACAGACTGGATTCTGAGCCTGACTTAGGGGAAGGATCCCCTACAGCGGGAGGATATAGACAGAGGCAAGAGAGTGTTAAGTGGAGTAGACTGTGGTTGACACGGGTCTGCCACCTTCAACTTGTTCCTGGCTACACAGACCTACGTGTCCAAGACTGTTCTGGGAGCTGAGAACACACAGCTGAATCCTGAGCATACTGGAGAAACAGGACTGTGACCATCACAATTCTAGGGGCAGACACCATGGCACGCCGGGCAGTCACCTCACATGGCATGGCCTGAGAGCGTCTGCCCATACAGAAACCCTGCGACAGGTCACAGAGAGAGATCAAGGTGACTTGTGCCTGGACAGACCCTGACAGAGAGAATGCCCAGGCCACGATGCCCAGATCTGGCTCCATTCTGGGCACCAGAGGGGGGAGGGAGGAGGAGGAACATGCCTGGAATACAGGGGTGCTGCGGGAACACTGAGGCTTGGGTTCCTCCTTGCAAAGTGGCAACATGCAGATGCCCACAGTGCAGGCAGCTGAGGTGATGCAGGGCTATCCAGCCTGGGCACCACTGGCATCGCAGGTCAGATCATCTTGGCTGTGAGGGCTGCCCTGGGCTTGGCTGAGCATTTAGCAGCATCATGGCTTCCATTCACAGCTTCCCGCTCCCCTTGGTTATAGACAGCAAAGCTATCTGCAGACACTGTCACATGTCCCTGGTGGGGTGGGGTGGGTGTTAGCGATGACCTTGTTCAATGTCCCCGGTGGCATGGGGTAGGTGTTAGAGATGACCCTCCTCCCCGACATCATATGTCCCCAGTGGGATGGGTGGGGTGGGTGTTAGTGATGACCCCCCCCCCGAGATACCATCAGATAAACCTGGTGGGGTGGGGTAGGTATAAGTGATGACCCCACCAGACATTGTCTAATGTCCCCAGTGGGGTGAGGCAGGTGTTAGAGATGACCCCCAGTTGAGAAACACTGGGGAGACATGATATGCCCACGGCCCCCGGCAGGCCCTGGCATGTAATTAACACTCAGCACCATCTGCCTCGTCTCACAAGGAGAAGCTGTGCTCAGCTCCACAGCCTCAGGCGATTCTGTCGCCGTGAGAATGCCACAGAGTGTGATCACACAACCGGGACCAGACAGTCCACTGCCCACCTGGGTCCATCCTTCATGGCAGCCTCTCATCAGCATCATCAGCAGTGAATTTTGAGCACTTGGGACCATGGGGAACAAAACAATGTGAGACAGAATCAAGAACAGATGCTATGAAGAGGCTGGGGATGTGTGAGGCTGCTGCAGGCATAAACACATCATGCTGGACGTAGCCTGCCACTAGGAATCATGGAACCATCACCCTAGAGGGGTCTCTTGATCAGACATATGTAGATCCTGATGATAAGTGATGCCAGAGTGTCCATTTAGTTCCTTCATCTCTTCAGTCTGATGTTAAACAATGCCTCCCCCCTACCTTACCCTTTGGCTGTCTTTAAATTTGGAACCTACAACCTACTCTCTGCCACAGGACCTTTGCCCATGCTGTTGCAGCAGAGTGTCCTCCCCTCTGAGTTTACTCGATCCCTTCCTTCAGCTCAGTTAACACTAAGCCTGGGCACCCTCTTGGCAACACTGAGGCCCTCAGCAGCACCTGGCCCATGCTCTTACCTTCTTTCCTGCATCTACCTTTCCCTGATGGACATGTATACCTCTTAACCCTCTACACCCAGACCAGCATGTGGTATTAGGAGGCTTATGATGTGGATCTATCCCTTGAGACAAGTTACCAGCCCTCCATGCCTTGAGTGGGTGGACAGCACTCAGGTGTGAGGCCCAAGAGGAAGAGACAGAAAAGAGTGCATCAGACAGAGTCCTCCTACCCTCTGGAGGCTCCAATGCCTCCACAGAAAGAGGGAAGAACAGAAAGAGGGAAGGACTCAGGGGTCCATCTCTGGGGCGAATGGGGTGGGGTGGACCCTTGAAAGGTTCTGTTTAGGCAGATTTCCTAGAGGGCTTCCTGGCGTCAGGTCCTAAAATAGGAGAAAGAATGGCATGTGGCACCATCGGAGAGAAGGGAAAGGCTTTGCCTAGGCTGTCAAGGTAGGGTGGGCCAAGGTCAGGAGGAGGAGGGTTTTAACCCAGAGCCCTGGACAGAGTCAGCTGCGGGCAGCTAATGCTGCCATTTTCACCTTCCTATCCTTCACCCCATCACACACACTCTCTTCCCCAGCCCCAGGGCTAGGCCTGGAGCATTGGGTTTCCCACAGCCACATTCCTGCCTCCATAGCTCATGCCATGCGACTCCAGGCTGGGACTGGCAGCCGCTTGGTCTGTGGCCATGCACTCTGCCTTGAGTCTGTAAGGGATCCCGCTGCTCGCCCAGGGCACTGGGCAGCCTCTGAGCCCACTGCTACTCCACTGCTGCCCAAGACTCCCAGAGGTTCCCAAGCTGAGGATAAGGAACTGTCTTGTACCCAGTGACCAAAACCCACCTGAGTCTTCTGCGGGCTGACAGCACACACTGGGAGAGATGGGCAGGTCCCGGGCAGACAGTAGCCTGCAGCAGGCACTCCTCGGCCCACCCAAGCCAGCTCTGAGACCAAGCACCAGGCCGCCAGCATGTCCGGCACGCCCCCCTCAGCATGAGCTGTCACACGCGGCATCTCTTTAGCCAGAACAGGTCGCCCCACGTTGCCCCATGCAGTCTAGCTCGGGATGTACATAGGGGAGTTGGAGGGAGGTGGGAGAGAGAGGAGGATGTGGGGTGAAGGCCCTGACCGAGCACGAGCTCCCTGAGAGAGGCAGGCAGGGACAGAGCCCAGGCAACTTTGGAAACCGGGTGGCCAGGAAAGAAACCCAAAGCTTTGGGGCATCTCGGGGGTGGGGCACCAGGATATCTCTGGGGCAGGAGCACCAGGGGGTCTGCTGCCCACCAGAGTGGGAGGCGAGTGGGCTTCATGCCACAAGAAGGACATATGCCGATGTGTGCTGGCCCCACACTGGAGCGCCCCTCTCCTGTGCGTAAGTCACAGGGTCAGGGAAGCCTCAGCTGCAGGGGATGGGCAGCTTTGCATGTTCCCGAGAGCAGATTATGAGAGCTCAGCCACTGTGCAAGCTGGTTGCTAAACAGTCACGTGAAAACTTAAACCATCAAGAGGCAACTGCAGAAGTTTCAAAAAGCAAATATCATAAATGCTCAAATTCATCCCTTCATAATTCATGAGTTTTGATGGTTGTCCAGAGCCTCTGGGGAAAGAAATGCCACCTAAGGGCACTCGGCACCAGGTCTCCGGCCAGCAGGCAGCAGTGTTACTCAGCCAGCCTGCAGCCAGTCCTGCAGGAGTGCACGCTCCAGGGACTGACTTCCCCCAGAAGAGCTCGGGGGCTTTCCCCCCAGAGAGCTACTTGTCACATGTCTACCAGTATACCCCTAGGATCCCTCCAGGTTCTCGGCACTGCTGGGACATGGAGCCACACAGCTGTGGCAGGCAGGGCACCGTCAACTCTGTGCCATCGCGCCATCCCCAGGATGCCCCCGGTGCTCACTAGAGGAAACAGCTAGGGTGACGGTGACGTGCCTTGGCTGTGCCTCAGTAGTGTGCAAGAACAGGGCCGTGTCTGACCTTTGGTACAGTCCCTACAACAGGGGTTGGCAAATTTGGGCCTCAAAGGAAAGGCTGGAGAGTGCATGCACCTTTGGGGAGCACAGGGTCTCTGCCACCCAGCAATGGCACTGCAGGTGGTGCAAGCAGGAGCATGGCCGTGTGCCAATAAAACCCAGTTCACACCAGCAAGCAGAGGAGAGACTTGGCCCATGGAGTGGAGTTTGTCCTATAAAGGTAGGTTACCCTTTTGGGGGTGTTATCACTCCCACTGATAAGTAAGCCCAGAGAGGCTCAGGTCTTTCATAGGGTTGCACATCGGCTGGCAGAGCTGGGGTTCCCCAGCTCCCCCCTTCAGCACTCTTCCAGACTCCTGCTTCCCCATCAGAACTCAGCACCTGAGCTGGATTCTGATGCAGAAAGGTACTGCGTGCCAAGTCAGGGCCTCGGGGAGCCCAAGGCCCACGTCACCAGCCTGGCAGCCCTGGCCTCAGCTTCAGGGGAAACCCCACAGATCTGGCGCCCAGGCCAGAGGAGGAGAACCCTTTAAAAGAGGGAACTCGGAAACATGTGGCCCTCACTTGCTAATCAGGGCTGATTGCAACCTTAAGTGGAATAGCAGAGGAGGGTGCAGCCCCCCTTAATTTGCAGCTGGAGCCAGGGCTTGGATGCAGCTGTTAAACTCCTTGCAAACTACTGGCCAGGCCCTGGGGAGCTGGGATGGAATCAGGAAACCTGAAGAATCCATAATGCCACGTGTGGGCTGGGGCGAGATCTATGCTGTCTGCATGGGTGTATGTCCTTACAGGGTTTCCACGTCTCTGCGTGCAGAGGCTGCGGGGAGGTTCGAGCAGGTTCTAGCTCAGGCTGGAGGACCTGCACAATTAGGACCCGCACGGACCCATTAGCCTGAGCTGGCCCAGCTTATGCCCGTTTTCCAGTGTGATTATGAAGAACATCCCAGACCAGACGGTAAGTCATCAGGGCGCCCTGGTGCAGACCCTCACACGAATGCAGTGACACGTTGGGTGACACCCAACGTGTGTGTCCACCTGTGGCACATGGCTCAGCCCCAACGCAGCGCGTGCTGCCACTGTCCCGGGTCCAGGGACACGGCACGTGCATGTCTTCAGTGAACCAGACCTGGGCACACACACATAGGGGAACTCCCCGAATGGGCTCTCCATCTGGGGCACATGGAAGTCAGCACAAGGTCAGGTGTGGAACCAGCGCTCAATCAGTACATTCAAGAAACAGAATTGGGGGCACATTCATGCAGTTCTATGTGCTCCTCACCCCCCACCTGCCAGACCCTGCCCTTGCCAAGGGTGCCCGCTCCAGGAACCAGTGCCTGCCCACACAGGGTTTCATCCAGACGCAGGGGTTGCCTCTCCCATCCCATCAACATCTGGGCTCCTATTCAGTCAGCTCAAATCCCCTGTGGAGCCAGGCTCTCCTGGAACCACCATCTGGCACTTCTGATGCCCCACCCACCTTCTCTTACATGTCCGTGGATCCTTTGCTGTTAGCACAAGACTTGGCCTCTGCCAACCACCTGGAGGCCCCTGGGGTGGGTGCTGTGGTGCCAGCTGCCTGACTGCTCCAGGGGGCAAAGCTGTGTGTCTCTAAGATAAGGTCTCTAAGATATTGCCCTCCTTATCTTAGAGGGCAATATGGAAACAACCCGAGTGCCACCAAACTGACCAGTGGTTGAAAAAGATGTGGTATATCTACATGATGGAATATTATTCTGCAATCAAAAATGACAAATATGCTGTATTTGTGATGACATGAATAGACCTAGAGAGAATCCTATTAGCAGATGTAGAAAGAAAAAGACAGAAATCAGATGGTCTCACCCATAGATGGGATATAGGAATAACAAAGAAAAGGCCAGGAAAAAGTCAAAATAAGCTGACAACAGAGATGGGGCAGGCAGCGAGGGAGGGGGAGGAGAAGGGGTGTGTATGTATATATATATATAATATATATATAACATATATACATATACATATATACACATATATACACACTTAATATATATATGTACACATATGTAAACAACAAATGACCAATAAAAAAATTAAAATGCATAAATAAAAAAATAAAAAGCAAAGGAGGGCAGTGCCCATAGCAAAGGGCTCTAACCAGCAAGCCAGGACCCACCCCAGCATCCCACTCAAGGACTCCTCCATAGGGAGGACATTATGCCTGGCAGAAGCAGGGAGATCCCAGGGAGTGCAGGCAAGGTTTCACTGCTGACTCAGGCTGGGCCACTTTCTCGGGGTTCAGCATCCTCTGGGGTATCATCAGGGGTAGCTCAAGAGTAGAGCAGTCCCACAGAATATGCTGCAGTGAGAAAGCTGCGCTAGAGAGGCATTGTCAGGTCTGGCTGGGCTATCGAGCTCTAGAACTGTGGCTTGTGTGACAGCAGAACCCATCGCTTTACACAAGACTAAAGAAACACATGGCCGGCAGCTGCTTGACTGGACAGCTCCTTTCTGAGGTCTCAGTCTCCTTAGCTGAAAAATGGGTATATTACCAAAATCTAGCCCAGGGGTCACGTGAGGATAAATGTATATAAAGTTCTTGCCCATTTTGTGGCATATGGCAAAGTTTATTTTATTTATCTTTTTCTGAGACTAGGTCTCGCTATTTTTGCCTGTGGAACTGCAGGCTCATGTTACCCAGGGTACAACAGACTCAAGCAATCCCCAGCCTCAGCTTCCCAGGTAGCTGGGATTACAGGCGCACGCCACCATGTCCAACTATTTTTTTAGGACTAGGTCTCGCTACATGCCCCCAGCAGGACTCGAACCACGATCCCTGGCCCTGACCACAGCTTCCGAGGCTGCCGCTTACAGGCATGCGCCACCATGCCCAGCCTTGCAAAGTTTATTTTAGTAGTCATTATCCTCTCTGGGTTCCTTTGAGAACAAGGAGCAACATGAGCAAGACATGACTGTCCACCAGCATTCGCCCATCTCAGACACATCTGAGCACACACTCGGCACCCACACTCAGCACACACATGTGCACACATCACATGTGCATACGTCTGTGCCTGCACACTATCTTACACACCTAGCACACATGAAACACATGAGACACACACAGGACACACACAGGTCTCACAAGCAACCCTGAGGTCCTGCATCCAATGACAAGCTGCCTCAAAGCCAGGTGGAGGGCGCCTTTGCATAACCACATTCCTCCCAGCTCTGACAGTCTCCACAGCCTGGAGCCCATGTCACTCAGTCTCCATGCCCTTCCCTCCCTGCCCAAGCTCTGCCACCTCTGGAAACCTCGCCACACTCAGCGCCCAGCACAGAGGCAGGGCTCTGGAAAAATCCTCGAGCATGGAGCTGGGCAGGCGCAGGACAAGGGCGACAGGATGGATTCTGTGAGCTCATCCCCGGCAGCCGTCACCGGAGTTCTCAGGGAGGCCTGTGGCGTCGGGAGGGGGTGGCTGGGTGGGAGCCGGCGGTGGTGGTGGTGGCGGCAGTAAGGGGTGTGGGGCAAGGAGAGGGAGGCTGGGTGGAACACGCCATAATAGCGGCTTTGTGCTCCGCTTCCCAGCTCCCTGGGAACGCCAGGAAGATTATGAAACCCAGTGTCTTTGGGAATGCCAGGATATTAGCTGGAAAAAGAATAATACGAAAATAAAATAATGCTCGGGATGGAGACAGCAGACGATTAGCAGACGGAGCCAGGGCCTCCCGCTCCGAGGAGGGAGCCAGGCTTGGCCCCCGGAGAAGGTTTCAGGGAAAGGCTGCCCGTGCTAATGAGCAGACAGGGCCTGCCTTCCAGAGAGACGTCGTCGAGAGGGGAGCTGGCAGGCGTGGCCCAGCCTGCTGGTGGACGTGTGGGCCAAGGAAGGGATGGTAGGAGGCAGGAGGGCGCCACAGGCCGTTCTCGGGTCCACATGTCCAGAAATGTCAGCTCACCAGAAGGCCACCTGGCCACCTCCCACAGTCCTCCTCTGGCTCCCTCAGGCTCTGCCTACCCTCTACTCCCCATCCCCCAGCCGGCTGCTCCCAGAAGCCTTCCTCACCAGGCCCCACCACTGGGAGAACTCTATGCACCCTCCAGCACCCCAAAGGCACAGACTCCCCAGGTAGATTTACACCACAGGTGACTGTCCCTCTCCCCAGTCTGACAGGAGTCCCCCGTGGGCCTGAGTAGTTCCCCATGGGCCTAAGCTCTACCATCAGAGCTTCCGGGGTCACCTTTCCATGGTCAGGAGAGTAAAGACCACTTTTCCCTGCCCAGGAGCAAGGAGACCACGTCAGCCTTCCCTACCTCCCTCCCTCCCCAGGCCCTGGCCACACACCAGCCATGAACAGTCTCCTCAGAATGGCACTTAAGTGTTGGCGGCCGAGCCTAAGGTGCAAGAAAGAGATTACGAGAGAGATGACTTAGCTATGGAGACTAAGGGTTGATTTGGAAATAATGAACTAGATGATAATTTATTAACAAAAGAAAGGGGTGTTTAACAGAGACAGGGCAAGGGTTGGGTGAATTTTAAAGGAAGGCAAACGGTGAGGATACAATTAAATTGGTTAACATTCATTTTTGAGAGGTAATTAGGGACAGGGAGATGGCTTACAAGTGGTGCTATCTCTTTAAGGAGGATTTTTTTTTAGGTAAACATTTTGTTGGGGCAGCGGAGCCATCACATCTTCAGAGGAATTTAGTGCTAGATTCTTGTCTCCAGTTTAGAGATTAGAGAGGGAGCTTGCTCCATCTCACCGCACGAGCCCGACTGGTCTGTGAACGGCAGTTCACACCTAAGTGGCAGGCTGATGGGAACCCCTAGGATGCACTGTGCACTGTCCATCCTCACACCTGAACAAGCTCCCTGGACCAGAGCACAGGCAGCCCTTGCCTCCCTCTCCCGCCCCCCGCAACCCCACACCCCAGACACCAGCTCAAGTGTGTGCATTTTGGCAAGCTCACTGATGACCCCTGTGGTCACCTTGACTTCCTTCCGTGTGGCCTGTCCTTGGTCTTCACATCGTCCCTCAGGTCTGATGGTCTCGTGAGTGAGCACCTCACAAGGGGTCAGTGGCCTGGCCATAGGAATCGAAGCCAAACCAACACCCTCCAAAGCCTGGCTTGTGTTACCATGCTCCTGCCAAGGGGCACGGATGAACAACCAGCGGGCAGAGACCAGTACCCAGGACAGTAGCTGCTAGGTTCTGGCACCCAGCAAACCCAGCCACCTGCCCCTGCACCATGGCTGCTGAGGCACCCCTGCATCCCAAGATAGACAACGGGGGCTCGGGGCCAAAAGCCCAGGGTGTCTGTGGTCCGAGGCAGTATGAAGGTGATCCCGGAAGACGAGTGGGGGAGTTGAGGCTCCACTCACTCGGGACAGAATGGTCCAGACAGTTCCCGTGACCCTGTCCAAATGCCGGCCACACCTACAGACTTTCCGGAACACTGTATCCTCCAGCTCCAGCCTCTCCAAGCACTGCCTGCTCTGATTCTCTGTCAGCAAGCTCCCCCGGAGCTCCCTGCACTGGCTTCTTTGGAAGATCACCCAGGAGTCACATTTGCATGCTAATCAATCACCTTCCTAGGTCTGCTGGCTTAAGCTCTGGTGTCAGAGCTCTCTCGACATTTTCTCCCACAGAACGAACACACGGATTGGTTTCCCTGCTTCTGGGAAATGCCCCCGTCCATTCTCCCAGTCACCAAACCATGAAAGCTTGGCACTGGGTCCCCAGCTTTGCTCTTCTTCTCCCCCGGAGCCTGGCCCGTCTGAGAGCCTTTCCACGCTGCTATCCACGTGTCTCGGGCACCTCTGGCCTGGTGCCCTCTCTCCTCCTGGCCCCTCACCTCACAGCTGACACTCTGAGTCTCCCAGCCTCCCTGCCGCCTGGCAGGCAGCCTCAGGCTCCAGCCTCCATGCACTACACTTCGCCGTGTGTGTCAGACTTGCCAGGGCCAACCGTGAACTCATCACAGCCCCGGGCCCGCTCCACCCGGTGGCCTGGCCGTGGGAGCCGCCCTACTGTCCACCCTGCAGAGCCTCTGAGGCACTGCAGACCCCTCCCTCACAGGGCGCCACCACTCCACCAAGCCTCCATCTGGCTCCGAGGTCCTGTCCCAGAAGGTCACCTCACCGCAGATCTCTCCCCAAGGCTCCTGAGGTCTCCTGAGGGGAGGCTCTCCCCTCCCAACCACCCTCCATACTTGGCACTGGCCCCCTCTCACCCGGGCACACCTCTGCTCAACAACCCACATGGCTCCCTGCTGCTCTCTGAAGGGTCTTGGGGTCAGGTCTGTAGCCCTTTGTCCAGTACTGTTTGGGGTTTGACAGGGCAGAGGCGGGGATCGTCTGTGGAGATTTTTGTTTATGACAGATGCGCCTATTCTCAACCTGGGGACGCCGCCAACCACAGGAAAAAGGCGTGAGCCAGGAGGGTCAATCAGAACGCCCGTTCCTCACCCAGCTCAGGGTGTACGCTGGCCAGTCTCATGCAAGACTGCCACTGGCCTTGTGAAGAAAGAGGCGCTCTCCGGTGTTTCCAGCTGTGAGGAAACAGGAAGCAGTGGCTGTGCTTTCACCCAGCAGCACGGTGCTCGCTGGACAGCCTCCTGCCATGGACACCAGTGTGGCCACCACAGAAGGAACCAGCGTGAAAGCAAGACCAAGACAGAGGAGCGAGTCAAAAGAGAAGCCAGACACCATGTAAGCCCAAAGCCTGACCCTTGCCTCGCCCCTTGGGCTCTTCCCAGCTATCTCTCCCCTCAGGTCCCTTTTCTCCCATGAGCCTTCTATTTTTTTAATTTTTTTGAGACTAGGTCTCGCTATGTTGCCCGGGGTAGTCCCAATCCCACAGACTCAAGCGATCCCCAGCCTCAGCCTCCCAGGTAGCTGGGATTACAGGTGCACTCCACCACACCCAGCTATTTTTTGAGACTAGGTTTCACTACGTTGCCCAAGGTAGTCTCAAACCTGCAGACTCAAGAGATTCCTAGCCTCGGACTCCCAAGGCTGAGATTAAAGGTGCATACCACCGCACTCACCCTAACTTTTTTTATTAACTGCACACACACACACACACACACACACACACACACACACATATATATATATATATATATATATATATATATATGTATATATACATATATATCATTTATTACATCACTGAACCCTCCTGAGGTGAGTTTTGGTCTGACAAAAATCTTGGTTCCTTAGCAAGCCCATGTATCTTCTCAGAACTGGCTGTGACTCTGAGAACTGCCAAGGCTCTTATTTCCCCACCTCAGCCATGCCAATGACCACCCACAGGCCCTTCCTGACAAGCCAAAAGACTCCCTGCCCTCACAAGTTGGCCCATCTGACCTGGTGGTAGTTCCCTCCCGCTCAAGCAATGAAAGTGGCCCAGAATTCTACCAGTGTCACAACCTCCTGAGACTTGACCTCCAGCCAAGACAAGGTGACTCTGCTGGCCCCTGGCCACAGAGGGACATCTCTCCCATATTGCCATGCCAGCCCACCATCATCACCCAAGCCTGCTTGGGCCTCCAGACCCTGCCCACTCCCCCTGAGGGTCATGCCTGCCTCAACTCCCTTTTCAGGTCCAGCCTATCACATCCCAGGCCTGCCCCAGCCCTCCCATCAGTGCTGCCCCCCAATATGTGCCCAGTATAGGTCCAGAGCTGAGGCCCACTGCTCCTCACCCTCCAATTACTCACACCACACCCCACAGTGCTCCCATCAGGCAGCACAGCTGGTGGCACCTGATCCCCAGAGTTATAGCCAGAGCCCCCCCCTGGGGGGGGGGGGCGGCAGGCAGGCCTGGTTGTTTCAGATGGGGTGTCTCCTCCTAGGCATATTACTCCCACCTTCAGGAATCCCCGGATGGACAGCCTGGTCTTGTGGTCATGAATAGTCTTGTGGTCATGTCTGTAGCTCTTTGTCCAGCACTGTTTGGGGGTTGGCGGGCCAAGGTGGCGTGGGGGTTGTTTGTGGGATTTTTGGTTATGATCAGATGTTCCTCTTCTCAACCTGGGGTGCCGAATGGCCTGTTCCTGAGTGCCCTGCTCCAACTGTCCAGGGATGGCATCACCTCTCTTTGGAGAACATGTCATCCTGACCCAGCTAACCCTCAGCTGACCACAATCCCACTGGCTCCAAAAAGTACACAGATATTGGCAGGACAAAGCCTGGGGCTTAATTCCTGAGTCATATACCCCCCCAAAGCTACCTTTGGGGTGCTCTTGTTATGGCCTCTGCCCCAGGAGGACCCATATGCAACCATCAGCAGGTACCAGCCCTTGCAGGCCTACTATGCACCAAACCGAAACCTTCTAGCAGGCTCTTCAGGAACAGCCTCTGCTCCAGTCACAGGTCAGAACATCAAGGGGCCCAAAGCCCATTGCCTCCACCCACCTCCCATGCTCCATTTCACCATGCAAAGAAGTAGTAGTGCCAAAAGAGGGGGTGTTTTATTTAGGACACCCTGACTGGTGCCCACTTTGCCCACATAAGACACTGAGGAACTGAAGCCATTGTTCCAGTCAAAGGCTCATCCTAGAGTCCCCTGCATCTCCCCTGCATCAACCCCAAGCAGCCCCAGATTCCAAGCTGCACCCACCAACCACAAACAGGCCCAACATACCAGGGCCCCCTCAAGGGCAAACACAGCAGCAGCCCCAGTCTTCTCCAGTGGCTCCATACGGCGGCGCCAGCGGCGGCGGCGAAAGGCGTCTGTCTTGCGATACTCCAGGTGGAACTTCCAGCCAAAGAGGGAGGCATACTCCCAGCCCTCACCTTCCGCCTCTGCCTGCCTGTGCTGAGGAGGGGAAACAGGGCAGATGAGAGGCTGCTGGCATGGCAGCATGGAGTACTGAGTTCTGCTCCAGCATGTCCTTCCTGCCCTCTAGCATGCCCCATTCACTGACACCCATAAGCTCCAGGTGGAAAAACCCAGGAGGGCTACCCGGAGGAGGGGGGCTCTGAGCAGATTTCCCGGTGACAAGAGCCTCAGGTCAGAAAATCAGGAGAGGAAGAGGCTCCCTGAGCTATGAAGAGAATCAAGAGCCAGAAAGGGTAGGGTAAGTGAGCAGTGATAAAAATACTGGGATTTGGATGTGTTTGTTTATTTGGATTATGAGTGGATTTGATGAATCCAAAGCTTTCTTGTCATTTCCTTTTTCTTCCCCACATCCTGGCTCATAAACACAGAAGTAGGTCTGCAATTCAGAGGCAAGAAGAAAATCCTAAAGTGAGATCCTAGCTCCAGGCTCTTTGTCCAGGAGCTTCAGCCTACTCAGACCTTTTGTCTTCCTCCCAGTCAGCAGGGAGTTCAGGAAACCCCTTCCTATCTAGCTCATGATGTGGGACTGTCTTCAAGCACCATCTCAGGCCTGGACCACGTGCAGTGACACGTGCCAGCTGTAGGCACAAGCTGCATCCTCTCCAGAGGAATGCTGGTGCTGGAGCGAGGCACCTCTGTCCCTGGGTGTCGCTTTGGGGAGAGTAGAGTCTGTGTGGGTCACAGCACCAAGAACAGCCAGTTCCCCTAGCACTTTGCCACTCTGTAGCACCAGTGGCCTGCCTGTTTGGCTTCTCTGTACTCCAAGAGAGAAGGGATTCAGGTCAGGGGCTAGGAGAGGCTTGGCTCTTGGGCTGAAATTCAAATGTGCGCTTGGGAAAGAAGGACACAGACCAAGATGGTTCAGAGGAAGCAGGTACTGAGGTGTGCAGGATGTGGGCGTCTGTGCAGCTCTGGGAACAGTGTGTGCACTAGGTGTGCTGGCCTGGGCTACACCTGTGCCCATGGGCATCTATGCCCAGTATAGACAGGGGGTCACACTCGGTAAACGCCCATGGACCCCCCCCCCCAGCCAGTGCACTCACACAGCAATGCCATCTGCCAGGACAGTCAGGAGCTATCAGCCCCGGGGTGGGGGAGGGGTTCTTTCAGGTCACTGCCCATGCTGACAGGAGCAGGCTCCCTGCAGGGGGCACATGGCCCAGGGTACCCTCAGCCAATGACTGAGGATGCACACACCACAGCCCCTTGGCCTCCAGGTGAGCTGATCCTGGGGTTTTTTGGGGTGAGTTCTCTCCCCAAGTCACGGTTCAGGCCCAAGCAGACTCTGCCGAAGACCACACCTTTGCTCCTGGCATCCAAAGAGCCTGTCTCCACGCTGTATCCTGGCGGATACTACCTCAAAAACACCCACACGTTTTCCAGGCCCGGGTGGGGACTCTCTGTGCACCCCCTGAGGGTGTGGCTGTCTGTGTGTGCTGGTAGTAACAGGGGGTGGGGGGCGGTGAGCTGTGCATTGGCTGGACATGAGCTGTCCATGCCATGAGTGTCATCTATGATGGGGCCTGGTGCCAGATGCCAGATGTGACCTACGTGTCTGCCAAGTGATCTGTGAGCATCTCAGCTCTGGCTTCTGAACATCCTTCATCACCTGTATGTGTGCACACAGGTGTGTGCCATGCCACGCCGGCTCCCCCATCTGCCCACACGCAGCCTCTGGGCTCACCCTCTTCAGCGCCTCCATCTGGCTGAGGTCCCTCCTTCGCAGGCGGACCCAGCGCCGCCGACGGTGCGTGTAGTACATCTTCTCCACGGGAACCCAGTGCCTCGGCTTCCGGTCAGGCGGGATGGGGATGCTGTACTCCCAGCCTGGAGAAGGGCAACCATTGCTCACTGCCAGGCCCTCCTCCCTCTCCCCAGAGGCCACCTGTCCATGTGGGCACACTCCCAGCTCATGAGTGGACACTCATTCCTCTTTTTTTTTTGGAGACTAGTTCTTGCTATGCTGCCTGGGGTACAGTGAACTCAAGCGATTCCCAGTCTCAGTCTCTCAGGTAGCTGGGATTACAGGCACCCACCACCACACCTGGCTGGTTTTTCGAGAACAGGTCTCGCTATGTTACCTGGGGTAGTCTCGAATCCGCAAACTCAAGAGATCCCTGGCCTCATGCTTCCCAAAGCTTGGATTACAGGCACGTGCCACCATGCCCGGCTAGGGCACTCAGTCCTAATCCATAAAGTGAAGGCTAACCCAGAACCTTTTCAGACAAAGCAGGTGTGTGACAGGCCAGTGCCCTGGGCCCTGCACACAGCTGGGCCCTGCACACAGCTGTCCCCTGGAGACCTCGTGAGCTCCCCAGAGCAGGACTCACTGTGGTCCATGCGCTGCCTACCTTGCTCATCGACGGCCCGGTTGAGGTCCGTGGACCATTCCTCATCCTCCCACTTCCAGCCCAGCGGGCATTCGATGTCATCCTTGGGAAGCACCTTCTCCCCGTTCTAGGATAGCACAGACAGGCAGGAGAAGAAACAGGTGTCAGGAGGTTAGAAAGATGCTACCCGCCACCTAGGTGAGACTCAGGCTCAGTGTCCTAGCATGCAGGTCTTCACGCCCTGGAATCAGGGCCAAGGGGCTTGGGAGGGGAGCAAGGGACAAAACGTCCCTTCTTTCTCTGAATTCCCAGCCTCTACTGAGCTCAGATGTCCAGGACTCCAGGCAAATGGAGCCCGTTGGCCCAAGGCGCACCCCCTTACCACGTCTGTGTAATTGTCACTCATGTAGATCCACTGGCCTCCAGGAAGCCGGGTCTGGTTCTCAAACACCTCCTCCACAAAGCTCAGGTGGCCTGCATCAGTGTCATGGAGCAGGCTGGGGAGTAGGGGGTGCTCAGAGCTCTGAAGAGCAGACCCCCACCACCTCCAGCAGAGCACCCAGGCTCCCAGTCAACCTCACCCCACCACCAGGAAGAGGACGGGCAGTGAGTCAGAGACAGCCAGAGACCCACCAACAGAAGTCTCCACCAAAGGGGGCAAAGACAGAAAGAGGATGGAAGACAGGACAATCCGAACAGAGGCCAGCATTGGTCAGTGACAAAGGCTGTCTGGTGTAAGAGTCACAAGCCTGTGCTAACAGGGGCCGGCCAGCAGGCCCACAAGCAGCATGGGGGCAGGGGCAGGCATGGGGACCCCAAGTGCCAGGGGCTGCAGAGAAGGGGCCGAGCACAGCCCCTGAAGGCTCCCTGACTGGGACTCACGTCTTCTCTGGACACACGAACCAGTCTCCAGCCCAGGCCCATCCGGTCGAAGGGCGGAAGCTCTCCTTGGGCAGCTTGATCTTGCCCGTGATGTCAGAAAACTTGGGGTAGGTGAGGCCTGTCGTGCCCCAGTTTCCGACCAGGGCCAGCTTGGTCTGGTTCTCATACTGGAGAGTGAGCAAGAGGGCAGTGAGCAAGGACACAGGGGAAGCAGGTGCTGGGGCAGCCTGGGGCAGGCGGGTGGGCACTCACGGTTTCAGCAAAGACGGAGAGCTTGCCCTCAGCAAACTGGTTGAACTCCTTCTCATCCACGGAGAGTCCGAACCAGAGCTTGATCCGGATCTGCACTGGCATCCGGGACCTGGCCACCTCTTCCATGGGATACTGGGGGGCAGGGAAGGACAGAAAGCCACAGTCCCTTTCAGGGTCTGGACACTACCATGAGGAAGCAGGTGGTAGGGGAGCTCAGGTCTCAGAGGACCATCCTGACACCCACGGGCATGTCCCCTGGGGCAGGGCTTGGGGTGTCACGGGAGTATAACACAACTATGAGTTCTTCTCTCCACTATTCCCAGAGAGGCGGAGACAGCACTTCCACTTCTGTGCTCTCTACAGAGGCAGATCATGTCTAGGCCAGGGCTCCCTGCCCCCCCCCACCACAACCCCACTTCTGCTCTCTCCCAAAATGGCACTGACCAGTGGAACTTCCTATGACCACATAAAATGGCTTGTGGTAAAATGGCGCCACCAGCATGGTAGGCGCCAACTCCATGTGGCTTGTGGACTAAGGCACTAAGGCTCCAGAGCCTGTCTCTAAAGGAGCTGAATGCTCTCACTCTAGGAGGGGAAGAGGGACAAGCTTTCAGGTTCCATGGCTTGTGTTTCCCAGTGTCCTTTGGGCTGGTTGCAAGCACAGCATTTGATATCCCTCCCCTTTCAAGCGCTTATCAGCGTGCTAACCACTGTTCACTGATCTTCGGTTGCTTTTCATCTGAACATCTCAGAAGCGCAGCCAAGATGGAATAACCACAACAACCCAACACGAAAACACGTCTTCTCAGTGCTACTTCACCGTTGGCCTGAAGTCGAAGGTCAGAGGTGCCCTGAGGAGCGGCAGATTAACACAATGTCCTTTGGAGGAAGTAACACATTAAGTACCTCGGCTCCGTGGGCATGAGCTCAGAGGACCATCTCCTTAGGGAGATACTGGGAACTGAATGAGAGGAAAAAGGAGTTGTGATGGGGCCTGATGAGGAAGGGGGCGGGGGTGAGGGGAAGGCGTCCAGCCACCAGTGGAGGCCAGAATTCCTGCAGGAAGAGAGTGGAGAATAGGAAGGGGTGCAAGACACGCCAAGGCACCAGCATCTCACCCTTCCCCCAGCCTCTCCACTTCTGGTTCACGCTCAGTGAAGCCTGGAGGAGCGCCTGACCCCACATGCCACCCCCCTGGAAAGCTCCCCATGACCGTTCACTTCAGCTGTCCTCTCCCCTGGGAAAGCGAGTGGCCTTTTCCCCTCCAAACCGCCAGCCCCAGGGAGATGGCAGGAATGCCTGACCCCCCCTTCCCCCCCAACCCCCAGTCTCTCCCCTGCCCTCCCCCAGACGGGACCAGCCTACTGGACCCAAAATAGCAACAGCAAATAAAGAAATGTCTCGTTTGGGGCTCCTCTCCCTCTCTCTGGTGCTCATTTTTTCCAACTTTGGTTTAAGTTAAGAAACACCAATGTTTTCTTGGTCTCCGCTCGCTGCCAACATTTTTGTAGAGCTTGCTCAGGAGCTACTGGCGGGGCTCATAAACGCAGCGGGGAAGACTTCGAGAAACAATTCTATATCTTTTTTCTCTGCTGCTTGGAAGAGAGAAATTCTTCAGCTTGCCTTTTCCCCGAGATGCAGGGCCAGGAGGTCAGAGCCTGGATCTCAGCCCCACCCACACACCCTCCATCCCAGTCGCCCCACTCAGAGGGGCATGCTCCCTGGCTTCCTCTCCTTTCTCCCCTTCTAGAAGAGGAGCTGGCTTAGGAGGGTGAAAAGCAGGTGCTCGGACATTAGGATGGAATGCACCCAAGTGGCATAGGAGCAGGTAGGGGCATTCCAATACCTCACAACCCAGTACCTTCTTTTTCTAGGCAGAGCTGGCCTCTTCTCTGATACCAGTAAGTCCCATGTGATATCTGCTCAATTCTAAGCCCAGCCTGCCTTAGTCAGGGTGCTAGGGGAGTCTTCTCTCCCCAGGCAGCGAGGGAACGCTCCAAAAGGAAAAGGAGAGAAGAGGGGAGATACCAGTAGTACCGATCACCTAGTTCCACTGCCCAGGTTACCCAAGTCAGTTCTCAAAACCCAGGAAGCAGGAAGCCTGATTCTCACTTGACAGGTAAGTAGACCGAAGCAGTTCAGAGAGGGTAGGGGACTGCCCGAGGTCACACAGGATTCCCGTCCACAAACACTGCGCTCTCTCTTCCCACCCAGGTAGAGCCAATAGATGAACTGGCTCTACAACTGGCCAGTAGATGAATGGACTGCCCAGCAGTCACTCAGAGCCACCGAGCCCAGAGGTTCACGGCTGAAGTTATTCAGCAGTGACTTCCTAGAAGAGGTGAGGTGGGAGCTGGTCCTGGCGCAGATGGGCGGGGACAGGCGGTCTCCAATGCCAACTGCACCATCTGGACGAATAATCAGTGGTCGGGGGAGGGCTGCTTCCCGAGGCCACTCCTCAGCCCCGGCTGCCTCAACCACAGCCCTTCAAGCAAAGACCCTCCCCTTGGGCCCGGGCAGCCTATCACAGGGAGGGATTTCCCCACATTTGTCCTCACACCAGGCCACAGCACTGCTGGCCACAATGGCCTCAGTTCTATGTCCCCACACCAACCCGGAGAGGATAGACAGGGGGTGGGGAGGAGGGGTTTCTCCAGCACCTGCTCACTTCTTGATACTCCACCCCTGAAATAAGATGAAGAGAGACCAGGGATGGGTTGGAGGAGAAAAAGGAAAGGAGAGGCTGGGATTGAGACTGGGACAGGATTACTTGTTACCCACTGTGGGGGCAGAGCCATGGGGATACCCTGTGTCAGATGCCAGCGTTCCTACATGGAGGAACATGAACTTGAACATGGCTGCAGCTGGAGGAAAAGGCACTCAGAGTGGGTTCTTAGCCTTTAAAGGGAGTGAGGGTGAAGGCCCCCCCCTACCAGCCTGCCTAGGAGGATAAGCACAACCCCCACCCCAGCACCCAGGGCTATGACTCCAG